>RJWT010009383.1:0-25192 GCA_004365215.1 Cuniculus paca
CTTACAAGTTATACATACAGTACAATTTTTAAATTGAAAAAAAGCCTTTAGTGTTCATTGAGAAAAAAAGTGCAAAAATGTCTCAAATGTTAACATTTTATTGTATTTGCTCTTTACCTCATATATGCAAATGCAAATAAAATTTGTTTATATGCATGTGGACAGCATATATATGTACATATTTATGTATGTATGTATAGTATGTATATACTTTTTCTGTGTTATTCAGGAGTAAAGTGCAGCTATGAAATTGCTTTACCCTCAAGTACCTAAGAGTAAATTTATAATTCTCTTTACTGTTGTATTCACTTTTAGACAATTTGAGAGGAAAGTGACATTTGATAGTTTTGAACATTCTAAATGATGTCTCTGTTTCATAGTAACTTATTTGTTTGGAGTTCTCTGAATCACTGTTATTGAAAGTGTGACCTGTGAACTAATTTCCTAGGCATCTTCTGTGAGACTGTTAAATTATAATTATAATTATAATGTCTGAGAGTAGGGCTCAGGGGCCTGCTTCAGCAACTCTCAGTGATACTTGGGTCCATTAACAAGTTTCTTTCCTTAATTCTTGGTTGATTTCCTGCAATGAATATTCTTTTCATTAATTGCTGAGTACCCAGTAAAGTGTCCAGAATTCTTCTTGTCCCAGGTTTAGATGACTCCTTCAAGTTTTGGAGGGCTCCATCAAGAATATCCAACCAAGATCAGGATCCAAGTTCTCTTTCCACCTCAGAAACAACAGTACGTACAAAAAAATGCATGAGTGCTTCATTTTGAATCTCTGAAAAAATTTCAATTTACGTAATAGATAAGCATGGATATAAAATTATGATTATAATAGCTATGATCTTTAAAAGTGTTTTCTGTGCTCTGCTCTTAAATTATTGTGACTTAACCTGTTCACCATCTGTACATAGTAGATACTTTTTTGCTTTTCCATATGAGAAAGTCATCAGAAGTTAAGCAGCTGTGATCGGTATTGCTTGAAAGTAGCAGAATTGGAATTTCAACCAGGGTTTGCCTGTCTCTGGTTATAGCTATGCTGATTATCTTTTCAGTTAAGAGTTCTCAACCCCTTTCTTTTCCCTTTCTTTTGATAGAACCAGAGTACAAAAGTGTGTAAGTGTTTATCATTAGTAGTATAAAAGAATAAATCCTATGATTAAAAGTATTTGATTATCCTGAAATTTTACCTAAGGACAAAGCAACATGAGAAAATTTACTCATTCAAATGATTCCAATGTGGTACTGATTTTATTTTATTTATTTATTTCTTTGTTTTGGTATTGAACTCATGACCTTGCACTTACCAGGCAAGCGCTTGAGCTGCTAAGCTAAATCCCTGGCCCATGGTACTGATTTTAAAGACATTAATGCTTGTATCAGATAGAAACTTCTCTTGATTATCTTAAATACCTGATTTATTTATGCTTGCCTGCCAGCCTTCCTCTTTGATTCATATATAAGTTGCTTTGTTTCTGATAGTTGATACTGCTTTGTTTCTAATAGTTGACACTATATTTTAGTTTTGTACAAGCATAAAGAAATAACTTCTTCTCATTTGTAAAAACATTTAATTTTAAAGTGTTTTCTAGCATAAAGACTGTTGTAGTACTTATTAGAAAGATAAAGATTGCTGTCTCCTTTTGGGAGTAAAAATAGTATGGAAATAATAAATTATTACACAGACATTAATAAACTTTCCTCCAATTTCTCAAAAGACTGATAGCTTTTTTGCTACAATTTTAAGTATCTTTTTTTATTTATAGATTCAAAAGTGAAGAGTATGTTTAGCGCTAATTTGGACCTTTATGTAAAAAAAGTAAGATAACTGCTCTACTTCCACTAGATGTCATGCTTTCCTTTCCGGGAAATAGTATGTATTTTTTGTATAGTATGTATTTTTTGTTTCAGCAAGAGAAAAATAATATGATTAAAAGTCAAAATGAGTTAACTAGTTACTTAGTTCACAGAAGAAAGCATCATTATATGCTTAAAAGTGCAAACGTAATGGCATATACTTGTAATTCTAGCACAAGATTTAAATCCATTCAATGTGTACATTAATTTGTAACTTTAACATTCTCTTGTACTAGAGAAAGTAATAAGTGATCTAAATAGAATGGCTTTGGTTTAGATAATATTGGCACAATAAATTCTCCAGATTATTCTTCTTTTGGGACAAAGATAAACAGTATTTTAGGGATGTTGAGCAAGCCATGACAGTAAGGAAAATTTGGGTTGTATTTGGGAATAAAAGTCACAAGTTCCAAACTGCTGTGAAACTTAAAAAAAAATTCTAACAAAATACTAGTCTTCCACAAAAAAAAAAAGAGAAATAAATGTTTAATAGGATTATATATCAAAATTCTTTTTTAAAAACTTAGAACATTTCATTGGTATGTACTTTTAAAAGTCTGTAACATCCAAACACAAACAGGTTAAAGATTTTTACGTAAGATAGCTTTAGATTAGATCTTGAATGTTCAAATGGCCCACATGTTGAAAGACTGGCCTCTACCTAGCTCAGACACTACTGGGAGGTGGCAGACCCTTCAGGGTCTAGTGTAAGGAACCTAGGTCATCAGGTGTAAGCTCATGAAGGAGATACTGCAAACCTGGGTCCTTTCCATCTCTGTTATCTGGTTATTTATATCTTTATCCTACAGAATGGAGATTTTTTTTTTTTTGGTTGTCCTGTCATTCCATTTTGTCTTTTTCAGGAAGGCATTATCTTTTGATTTGGGTCACATCAAGTACCATGTTGTTGATAGACGATTATCTGTTTTGTGCTGTTTATCCCATGTTAGGGATTTTAATAGCTTTGTGTAATGAATATTCATTCAGTTGTTTGGTACACTTTGTAAGGATTGGGACCTGTATAGTTTAATGTGAGTAGAATGTCATTGTTACTGTCAGGACATTCATTGCCCTAGTAAATACTCCCTCAGAAATGCCTTGGATCCAGCTCATCAGGCATTTGGTATTGTTTTTCCTCCTGAAATCACATTTCTACTTCTCCAAAATGGATAACTGTACCTACCAATGTGCAGCAACAGCTTTATGGCCAATATTTGGCCTTTTCTGTTGCTCTTGAGCAGAAGTATATTTGTATGTTTTAAATATGTTTTATCATTTCTCAAAATGAAGTAAGAAACATGTTTTTTTTTCTTTTTAAGCTTTTCTTTGTGAAATGCATGGGACATAAACCTAAAGAAAATTTAGTTTATTTAAATACTTAAGGAGAAATTTTACTCATGAATCTTCATGGTCTTAAAAAAACTATCATTTTTATGATCACCATTTTACAAAAGATAATAAGGATATGAAGCAATGTCCTACCATCTGTGACTGGTAGGACATTTATTTGAATTGGAAGCATGTTTGGTTCCCCTTGTTGTTCACAATATTACACTCTACTCCAAAATCAGATGTGATTGATGCCATAAGAGATGTTAATTGAGGTGCAGTGAGGTTGCACCAGGATAATGAAATGGAGAGTGATTTTGTGTAGGAAGTGGCAACAGAAGTGGACTTTGAAAGACCAGCTGCTTCCTTTTTATATTTATGCCACATTTACAAAGGGCTGAGCAATTAAAAAATATATATATATATGTTCAGTACCCACTACAGAGTTAAAGTCTAGTTCAGAATATAAAGCATAACTAGAAAATAACCAAATACTAAGTTGTTTGTTGCAATGAAAGCACTAAATATTTAGAAAATGCATGGAGTTACTTGGAGTGCAGTGCCTGGGGAAGGATGAGTTTGATTACTAGACCAATCAGATCAGAATTAGTCAAGAAAGCTGATTCACTTTTTGGATTTGAGTTTTAATGATCAGGATGCAAAGATAGTTCAGGATAGTGAAATGGTCTGAAATATTACAATTCACATTAGAGAAATAATATGTTGACCTTTTGGAGGAAATTAAAAATTATTTTATAAAATTAATAGTATACCAAGGACAGTTTAAGCAGAAGTGGATTCAAAAAGCATTTTAGTAGAAAAATAGTTTTGATATAAGCATGAATAGTAAGGCATATTCCTACCTCCATTGTAGTCTCCAAGAAAATTTGAGATGGCAGTGGTGTACATAACAGTGGAGAGAGGAATAGAACCATATACTTTGTCCAAGTAAATTTCAACTCTCTGTGGAAAATAGAATGATATACTTTGTATAAGTAAATTTCAACTCCCTGTGGATTACCAAAGGACTGAAAACTTTGTGAATTTTAGTTAGAAGGAAAATGCAAACAATATTCTAGTTCCGAAGTATTGTTAGTATGGTTACTGTGTGGCAGCACAATGAAAAAGAACAAGGTGTGTTTGATACTGGTTTCTGAGGTTTTTTCCAAGTCTAGTAATAAAACCTAAATATTAATAGCCAGTGATTCCTGGATGTTAATTTTTTCTAGTATAATTTTTAGTATATAATATTAAAATGAATACAAAAGCAGGTAAAATGGAATATTCTGTCCCATGTGTATAACATGTATTATTTTGTAAAGGGTTGCCCTTTAAAACATTATTAGAAAGAGCAAATACTATTTTTGTTTTTGTAATTTGGATTCACTTGTTTATATTTTTAGGATTTCTGAACTAAGTTTCTATAGAGTTATAGTTACTGCTCTTGAATACAAACATTGAAGGAAATGGGCAAAAGTATTTTTAAAAAAGAGTTCAGCAGTTTTATTTACCTGATAGCTGTAACTGAAATAGGTTTAACTTTATTTTGTGTTTGTACTAAAATATTGTGTTATTCACCTTTCCTGTTGTTGGGACCATATACAATGTAAAAGAAGAGGTGATTTAGTTTGCTCAGAGGTTTCAGATGTTCAGAGGTTTCAGTTCATGGTCAGCTGGCTCCAGGGTAGGTACATTATGGTATAGCAGAGAATGCTGCTCTGTTCATGGTGACCAGGAAGCAAAGCACGGTGCCAGAGAGGAAAGGACCAGGGACCAAATATAGACCCCCAAGGTGATGCCTCCATGAACCAACTACCCTCAGAGGGTGGTTCTAAACCAATGAAGTTGACAATTAAGTTTTACTATCACAAATACATACTGGTAATAACTTGATCACTTTATTTAATAAATTCTGATGTATAGAATGAGCCAACTTCATATTTTTTCAGTATATTTGTGTATGTTTTTATTGGTGAACATTAATTTTACAAGTTACTGGGTTTCCTTTTGGCCTTTTCATACATGCTTATAACATTTATTAAATTTCCTCATTTGTAGAACTCAGTATATTCCCTAGGTTGCCATATTAATTGCTATAAATGAGTTAAATTGTTAAATCCACACCATCCATGTGCTTTTTTTCACATGAAGTAATATTATCATAGAGAATATAAATATTTGGCTCAAGGCCACAAGAGGATACCTAATTTACACTCTTACATTACCTACAGAAATGAACCCTTGGAACCTAGGATTTCTTAGAAACTTTGTATCTTATATTTTAACCACGTTTTAGATAGACTTATGCCCTATTTTTTAAAGCAACTTAGCCTAATTTTTCCATTTTTTTAAAAAATTAAGTAACCTACTTAAGCACCATACTGTTTTTCAGCAAAAAAAAAAAATAAATAAAAGATCATTTTGACAAATAAAATGTCTAAATTCTAATTAACTTTCAACTTTCAAGTAAAATCTTATTTCTGTAAGGCAGAATACAGAAAAAAATTTTTGAGTATTTTGCTTATATGACAAGTTTTTATATTCTAATTCTACATTGATATGATAAATGTCTGCTATTTTTTGCAATTTCAAAGGAACTCTCTTAATAGTGGCTGCTTATTTTACACTGACACATAATTTGGAAACCTTTAGTTACCAAATCTATGTATAAATTCATTGAAGAAAAGAATCATCTTTCAGTTTTTATGATCAAAATTTAATTCTTCTATTTTTACTTGGTTTCTCCCAATTTTATTGTGGTATATTTGCCAAATTCTATCTATTTAAGATGTATGGGGATGTAACCAATCTCAGAGTAGCACATTATCTCACAGTCACCTTTATTTTTGTGACGAGAACACTTAAGGTATATTGTTAGCAAATTTCAAATGTACAGTACAGTATTATTAGCTATAGTCATCATTCTGTGTAGTAGACCTCCAGAATTTATTCTACTTATATCTCAAGGCTTGAACCTTTTGATCACCATCTTCTCATTCTCCACCCCAGCCCCAGGTTACCAGCATTACTCTAAGTTGAGTCAGTTTTAGGACTTTTAAGTAGCATCAACCTGTCTGCTCTAAATTGCTTTTATTATCTTCTATAACATCAATAAAATGGTAAGATAAGAAGTGTATTGTGCCAGTTGAGCTTACTTGTCAATTGGATTGCCTCGAGTGCTTCCCAGGGAATTAGTAAAGTAACTTTCTAAGTGTGTCCGTTTGGGTCATGAACATGTGACCATGGGGTCTATGTCTGGTCCCTTACTCTCTTGAGCTTTTCCCCTGCTATGCTTCCTGACTGCCTTGAACTAAACAGCTTTGTTCTTCCACACCCTCCTGCCATAGTATTCCTGCCGTGGAGGTTGCTGATTATGGGCTTACACCTCTGAAACTATTAAAGCTTCTTGCTTTCCTGCTAATTGCAGGTGTCAGATATTTTTTTCCAGCAACTGGTAAAGTGACACACGTGTTTCAACGAAAGCTCAGACTTCTTTGTCTTGTTGAGAAAAAATAAATTGAAAGTCTCAGGGTGTATCATGCAGCAGATAGGAAAGGGAAAGAAAAATCTAGATTGTGATTTTTACAGTGAGGCCATTTTTATGATTTTAGGAAGTGAAATATAGAAGAATTAGGTAATCTTCTATTAAAGGAAGTGGTGTACAAAGCAGAGAGAATGACAGTTCCATGCTACAAAGAAAGAAGTGCTGACTACACTCAATTGCTCTTCAGCTAAGCTTACCTTTTCCATCTAGGAGGGTGTTAGAATTCAGTGTAGCTGAAATTCATTTACGTGGACAGAGAAGGAGCCAGGAAAAAGAAGCATGTTCTCTCAGACTCAGCTAGGCAGCTCTCTTCAGGTGTGTCTGAGGACTTCCTCAGACTCAAATTAATTTGTACTTTCATGAATACAGTATTGGACTGAGAATCTTGATTAGACTCTCAGCTGGGAAAATCGCTTAGCTTGTGATACTTATCTCTAAATGCAGATCTGAACCACATCAGATCTTTTTTACCTGCAGCTTGGTAGAAAACCTGTACTTTCCAGTGGCTAATATTTAAATGCCAAAACTATAGTTATTCCTTGTATTTCTAGGGAAAGTAACAGATTTGCATGTCAATGTTTATTATCAAATATAATCAAACAATTGTCAATTGGAAATTATTTCCAAATAAAGGTTTTAAGCATAGAACTGGAACAATTCAGTTTAATACTTCTTTTGTTTCTATTTATTAAAATAATAATATACTAATAAATAAAAATGTAAAAATACATAGAAGCTACTAGAAATATAAATCACCCATAATCATTTTTAAAAGAATAATAAATCCTTGTGCTTTCTCATCCACCTGAATTAAGTTATAGCTATTAGGTACGTTCCAAAAACATCTTTTCTAAATTTGGACTTTTCTTCCCTGGACTATGTTTTAAAAAATGACAATTTTTTTATGTTTTCTCTGTGATCTTTTAGTAAGCGAGGTGTTTAGTGAACCCTTAAAAGCTTTCTTTTCTCAAACTGAATGCTACAATAACAAACCAGTCCCCTACCTCTATATTATGAATAATAAGGGCTTCTTCAGTTCATATCACTTGAAAGGATGTTCACTGAAATTAAAGATTCCAGCATCCTTGTCCCCTTAACTTTTCTTATATAGCCTGAAGAGTTTGTGGCAGGATCTAGATATTTTAGGCAACTCCTGCATAGTTTATGATATCAGTCTTGGTGTTTGATTGCTTTCTTTCTAGAACAATAAAAGTTATCTTGTCTGTTGACAGGAACATTTTTTATATGCTTCTTGTTGCCACCCGGGCAAGTGTATTTTTAAAAATAAATTTTAGGCGCTTTGGCTCTGAGCAACTCAGCAACCGGAGTGTCCTATGAGGCTGCGTCGGAGCCTCCGTCAAGAAGGCAGGAGAGCGTGGCAGCTTCCATGAAACCCAGCAAGCAGCGAAGTCAAACCAGGAGTCATGAACGGCGAGCAGCACTACGGCCAACGGGAATCCCGTTCTGCTACCAGAAGGGGAAGCGCTCATGGGTCAGGGAAATCTGCAAGACATAACCCTGCAAGGTCTCGCTCCAAGAAAGATCCCAGGTGTTCCAGATCAAAGTCCAGGTCCAGATCTGAATCTAGGTCTAGAACCAGAAGTTCTCGAAGGCATTATACAAGGTCACGACCTCGATCACATTCTGATAGACGTTCCTGTAGCAGGTGTTTCAGTCAAGATTATCGAAGATGCCACAGCCACAGCCATTCTCCCATGTCTACTCGAAGGCGTCGTGTTGGAAATTGGGCAAATCCTGACCCAAACTGTTGCCTTGGAGTGTTTGGTTGAGCTTGTATACCACAGAAAGAGATTGAAGAGAAGTGTTCTCTAAATATGGCCCAGTTGCCAACGTGTCTATTGTATATGACCAGCAGTCGAGGCACTCAAGAGGATTTGCCTGTGTGTATTTTGAAAATGTAGATGATGCCAGGGAAGCCAAAGAATGTGCCAGTGGAATGGAACTTGATGGGCATAGGATCAGAGTTGACTTCTCTATAACAAAAGACCACATACCCCAAACACCAGGAATTTACATGCAGAGACTTACCTATGGCAGTTCACGCTGAGGAGATTACTGTATACACAGGATATGACTGTGGCTATGATCAGGGCTACTAGAGCAGATCATGTAGAGGAGGTGGTGGATGGAGAGTTGTTCAAGATGGATCAGATTTACAGAAGATGGCCACCTTCTCCTTATTACAGTCGTGGAGAATAGATCACACTCCAGATCTCGATCCTACTCACCTCATCGCTATTAAAGCATGAAGATGAAGACTTTCTGAAACCTAGACGTAGAGCTGGGGTATTGTTTGTGGACAATATTTTTATTGTCTATTTAAAAAGTGAACAGTGCCAAGTGAAGTTAGGTGACTTTTGCACCTTTTATGTTGACTACTTTTGGTGGAGTTGAAATGCTGTTTTCATTCCGCATTTGTGTAGTTTGGTGCTTTGTTCAAAGTTAAGTATTCTCAGAAAGGTATGTTTTGCATGTATTTTTTTACAGTCTAAATTTTGACTGTCGAAATCTTTCTATTGTACAAAACTTCATTTAAAAGGTTTTTTTTTTTTACTGAATCCAGGGTAATCTGAAGATCGAAGCCTGTGTGTAAAATGCCACCAAGTGGCAAAAAGCAACAATAAACAGTTTGATTTTTATTTTTCTAACATTGGTGCTTGGCAGAAATATTAAGATTTAAGATATCAGTAAATTTAAAGGCAAAAATACCTGTTTTCCTCCAGTCCATGAAACATACCATATTTAATATACTTGCAACTGTGTTAAAAATATGCTCAGTAACTCTGTGCTGTTAGTATTAGAACTAAGTTTTTCAATACAGCAAATGCTCAATGCTTAAATATAAATAAATAAATTTTAGATTACCTTTTCTATTACTTGGATCCAATATTATACAAACTAAGGGATTTAATGATTGTTTATAAGTTATTTAGACTGAACTTTTATCTGAGTTTTCTTTTTAGATGACTTTTTGTACTTAAATTTTTTGGCTATAGCTCTCTCATTTGTTGGTACTATAACTGTCATACTTAACTTGATGTAGTAAGAAATGGTTAAGATCTTAAACTGGAAGGAGGATTTTAAAAACTGTGTACTAATTTCATTTCTACCAATTTCTTCAAAGTTTTCTTCTTTTTATTAGAAACTATAAATGAAAATAACTTTACTTTCTGTTTTCATGGCATTATATTAAGTAGTAAATGTTAGGATATGTATGCAGTCCATACACAGATGTGAACTGCAGTACGTGAGCCTGCAATAGTATTGATTTATGAGTTCTATTGGCAGTTTGTTCCGTGTGTTTGCACTGACTTGGAGGCTCCCAAGGTCTGGGCACATCACACCTTCTCACAGAGAATTGATAGTTAGAGGAAGAGTTATCTGACCTTGTCAGATACAGTGTTTTTCACTTAGGAGGTGCTAAACACATCACTAGGTGCTTTCAAATTTAGAACCACATAGTTTGCTCATCTATAAAGCTATGGGTGAAATTGTGTTCAGTTTCAGTATCATTTCTGTTCTGTTTAATGTTATAAGAAGTGGTATATTCTAAAACACAGTGTTAATATATTGCCAAGCTTTTAAAAAATGTCTTTAGTGATAGAAAAATTGTTTCATACTTCTAATTTTTGTAGGTATTATTAAAACTTATGAGTGATCAATAAATGTAAAATATATCAAGAACATGGTGAACTTTAGATAGTCTATCTTTGCCTTTCAACATTTAGGCAACGAGTAGGTTTTCATAGGAAACTGAAATCCTAAATGGGCTTCAAATCAAAACTGTACTTCTGTAAGTTACTGATTTACATAAACTGTAGTAGTTCTCGTAAGGGGCAGTAGAAAATCCCATTAATAAAAAATCTTTAACTCTGAACATATGCAGTGTTTTAGTTATAGTTACAAGTACAATTTTGTTATAATCTTATGTGTACATTGCTTGTGTTTTATTCCATACCATAACAATATTGACTAAAATAATGTTTCTTTACTGATTTATAGGTGACACCTTCAGTGGGGAGTGCTGAATTTCAGCCACTTGTGCCATCAACAGTGCTTCTCTCTGAAGCCTTACATGACCAGTTTTTGGCCCAAGGTATGTCTGCTTTCATTAAAAAAAAAAAAAGTTGATCCAGACAGGTGTTTTCAAAGTAAATATCTAAAAAATAAAATGTTAATGAAATAAGGACATAATAGAATAATTTTAGAATGATTATATTTGGACATGAACAAAACAAATACTCTTAACTAATAAAGGAGAATTTGATTGTCAAATAAATAGTCCAGTTGTAACATGGTTTCCTTGTTAGTTAAGCATAGATACTTAGTGCTTTAATCAGAGAACAGATGAATATTAGTTAATTACATTTTTAACCCTCTTTTGGGAAAACAGTTTTATCACAATAGTCCACCTGAAAGTGAAGAGATTTGGTCAGGAACATTTTCTAAGACTGTGCTTCCCATTTGAAAGATACAAGCTTACTGAGACTTCATTAGACATACATGATTAACAACCTAGGCGTAATTTTTATTAGTGGTAGCATAAAAGTTTTCATTCTTTTATTAAGAACTGCTTTCAACTCTGCTTTGCTTTAAACTTTATTTCAAAGATTCCAACTTTGCTTATTCTAGAGAGTATGTAGGCCTTAGTAGCATTAAATTTCTGGTATAATTTATATTGAAGTATCTATACAAAAAAACTTCTTTTAGAAATATGTGGCATAGTCAGGCATTGTGGCGCATGCCTGTAATCTCAGTACTTGGGAGGCTTAGGCAGCAGAATCACTGTGAGTTTGAAGCCAGCCTGGACTACAAAGTGAGTTCAAGGCCAGCCTGAACTGCATAGTGAGACCCTATTTCAAAAAGACAAAAGAAAAAAAAAGAAAAAGAAATAATGTGGTATAAAGGATAGGGATGTAGCTCAGGGCTGGAACACATGCCTAACATGCATAATACCTAGGTTCAATCCCACAGGGTGGGTTGAGGGAGAGAAAAAAGAAATACTTGCTTAATTACTACTTTGAATTTTTGTTACAATATTTGTTTTGATAACTTCCTAAAGTATTCCATTTTGGTTTTTAGTAATTCATGTTAACATATATAACATTTAATTCTAAAAAATATTATTTTACCTTCTATATAATATGCTTAGAAATCTTTAAAGAATTAATGATAAGGCTAATTTCAATGGTAAATAAATTCAGTAAGGTAGTATGACATAATATTAATCTACAAAAATTAATAAATACTGATAGTTTGAAAGTATAATGATGGAGAAAGCCACCATTTATAGTGGCAATAATAATAAAGTATTAGAGAAAAAAAACACCTGTATACTAATAACAAAACTACCGAGAGTGAAATTAGGGAAGTGATACCTTTCACAATAGCATTAAAAAAAAAAAGAAAGAAATACTTAGCAATTAACCTAACCAAGGAAGTGAAAGACCTCTACAGTGAGAACTATAGTTCTCTGAAAAATGAGATTAAAAAAGTTATCAGAGAATCTGTTCCTGGCTAGGCCAAACCAATGTAGTCAAAATGTCTATACTTCCATAACTCTTATATAGATTTAATGCCATCCCAATCAAAATACCAATCCATTCCATACACAGCTGGAGAAAGCATTCCTAAAATTTATGTGGAACTGAAAAAGAATAGCAAAAGAATTCTGAGTAACAAGGGCAAGGCAGGGCCATCACAGTCCCAGACTTCATGTTATGCTACAAAGATACTCTGATAAAAACAGCATGGCATTGGCAAAAAAAAAAAAAAAAGTAGACAGTGGAACAGAATACAAGATACAGAAATAATTCCAGCCATACTCAGCTATGGTATTTTTAACCAAAGGGCCAAATCCCTTTCCTGGAGGAAAGATAGCCTTTTTAAACAAATGGTGCTGTGAAAGCTGACTGTCTGTATACTGAAGGCTGAACCTAGACCCACCTCTCTCACTGTGTACTAAACTAAAATCAAAATGGGTCAAAGATCTAAACATTGGAATAGAAACAGTCTGCTGGAACACAAAATATGTGAAACTCTTGAAGGCATAGGTATAGGCAGACTTTCTGACCAAAACTCAGGTACAAGTTATAATACTAAGAATCAAAAAAGTGGAATCACATCAAATTTAAAAAGTGTCAGGTTAGCCGGGGATCTAGCTCAGGGGCCTAAGTTCCTGCCTGGCAAGTGCGAGGTCATGAGTTCAGCCCCGGTTCCGCAAAAAAAAAAAAAAAAAAAAGCGTCACATTAAAAGCAAAGGAAGCTACCAACAGTATGAAGGGACAACCTACAAAATTGGAAAAAAATTTTGCCAGCTACTCCTCAGACCAAGAACTTCTAATATCTAGAATATATAAAGAATATAGTTGAGAATATATTTGAAAATGTAAAATTAGACCCCTCAAATATAAAGACTGGCTTAAAAAAATGGGCATCCAAAATGAATAGACATATCTGAGAAGAAATACAAATGGCCAGTAAAAAAATGTTCAACATCACTGGCCATTCAAGAAATACAAATTAAAGCAACACTGAGATTCCATCACTTCAGAAAGAATAGTTACCATCAGGGAATCAACCAATAAGAAATACTGGTGAGGCTGTGAGGAGAAAGAAATCTTCCATTGCTTGTGGTACTATAAACTGATACAACACTATGGAAATCAGTATGGAGATTCCTAAAAAATCTAAAACTAGAAATTCCCTTTGACCTAGCTGTTCTGTTTCTGGTATCTTCCCAAAAGAGTTAAAGACGTTACATCACAGTGTTATATGCATACTCATGTTTATAGCAGCACAGTTCATAATAGCTGAATCTTGGAAGCAGCTTATATAGCCACCAACAGGTGTATGTATAGAGAAAATGTGTTATTTATATACACAATAGAGTACTACTCTGCCACAAAAGATAAGCTTGGGTCATTTGTAGGAAAATGGATGCACCCTAAAACCATAATGTTAAATGAAATCTCTTAGACACATGTGCTTACATATTGCATGGTTTCTCATATATGCATATGTGTGTGTGTGTGTGTGTATCAGAATAAAAGGTAGATAATGAAAAAATGACAGAAAAAGGGTAATCTAGCACAGACATCTAAAAGTACATATTGACTTAGTACAATTGTCTTACCATTGTATATGTTCTTTGGCCTGTTAGTCTGGTTTATAATCTCTATATATGATAATATATAACCTTATACAAATCCCATAAATAAATGCATCTCATTCTGGAAAAATAAAAGAGGGGTAGATGGAAGGGACAAAAAATTGGAATGTGTTATGTACATGTACCAATTCCATACTGTGAATGTAATCATTGCAAATTGACTGCAAATATGTACTAGTAAAAGTTTAAAAAGATTGAATGAAGCAAAAAGAAATTTGCAAAAGCTTATTGAAGGAAACTCTAAAATACTTCTGAAAAACACAAATATAGATGTGAACAAATAGAACGACATCTTTTATTTTTAGGTATGACTCATCATCAAAAACATATGTGACTTCTCCCTGTTAATCTAATAAGTTAAATGCAGCACCATTAAAAATGCCAAAAAGCTCTTTAGGGGGGACAAGTTTTTATTCATGTGAAAAAAGGAGCATGCAAAATAGCCAGGATAATATTTGAAAACGGGAGTATCCTTAATGGATATTAAACCATACTAAGGAACATGATTAAATCAGTGTACTATGTTACTGGCACATAAAAAACAAATAGAATTGAAAATAATTTCCTATATAATTAAATAGTGTTAACATCTCAGATCCCTGTGTAAAGCATGAATCTCTTGATAAATGATGCTAAAACTGGGTAACCATTTGAGGAAAGATAAAATTGATCTATGTTTTACATCATACATATAAAAAAATGAGTTTTGAAAGTGAAAATCAAAATCAAATCTCAGAATAAAATATAGATAGATACTTTGTAATATCGGAAGATATTTTCTAACCATGCATAAAAATCTAGATCAGTAAAAAAAGAAACAAGCATTACTACATGGAATTAAAATGAAAAAGAATGTGTGACACAAAATGCCATAAACTCCAAAGGCACTGATAAGCTTTTATAACTATTTGCAATGTAACCCAGAGACATATAAGTATATAACTTATAAGAAACTCCTAATATTTGAAGAGGAAAAGAACCCTAGATCTCATGTAAAAGTAAGTAGAAACTATGAGAATATAATTCACAAAAAAAGAAATGTAACATTCACCCTTATCTTTGGATAAAAGCTGAAATACTCTTTCTTATCTAATAAACTTCCAACAATTAAAAAACATTCTGTTTGCAAGGCTATGGAAAATGAGCACTTTCATACATTCTTAGAGAGAATGCAATTATTGTGACACTTTGGCAGAGGAATTTGGCAATATCCAACAAGTTTGTATATGTATTTACCTTATATATAGGAATTTTTACATGACTTCAATAGTGTGAAAATATATTGCATATGCATGTAATTATTTAATGCAGTATTGTTTGTAATTAGAAACTACTGAAAACCACCTGAATTCTCATAAATTAAAGCTCGTAGACTAAATAAGTGTGCAGTATATGTGTAGATATATGTTAATGTCCTGGTTTTAATAATGGTACTGTAGTAATAAAAGACAATGTTTTTGTGTTTAGGAAACTAATTTAGGATTAAAGGAGCATTGTGCCTGTAGTTTACAGTACATAAAATGATAAGTAGGCAGGTAGATGAATAAAATATGGAAAAATTACTCATGAATAATTATATTATTCATGAACAATAAAAATTGTGCATGAATTAGTATAGGCCTATGAGAATTATTTGTATGCTAGTGTTTTTCTGTAAGTCAGCATTTATTCAAAATTTAATACTTTCTTTAAAAAAAGAAATAAGGAGTCAGAGTAATCAGGGAAAGTTTTGAGACAGATTAGAGTCTGCTAGGAAAGACCACAGTTCCATGTCTTCAACTCTATTTAATTCAATATATCTGAAAACTGAGTTTTCTCAGAACTCAGTCAGTAGCTGTCTTGGTTACTTTTCTTGTTGCTGAGATGAAATAGCTGGCACCCAAAATTAAAGGAAAGGTTTATTGTAGCTCATAGTTTGTAGAGCTTCCAGTTGATAGTTGACTGGCTCCAAGGCAGGGTGGCACATGGCAGAGGGGCATAGCAGACAAGTTAGGCAGAAGGCAGCAAACAGCAAGCTACAAACACCAACCTTCTTTCTGTCTCTTATATTCTATCGAGGCTACCACTCTTAGGGCAGGTAGCACTCACACCCAGGATGGGGCAGCCTTAATCCTGACATTGTGCCAATGCCGGTATCATAAACCTTGGATCCAACCACCACTGAAAAGCCCCACCTATGACTCCATGAGGCTTTGGAGAAACGTCTAGATACAAGCCATAACAGTAGCTAACCTTGTCCACGTCTGAATACATTTGCTATACATGACCAGTACTGATTTGAGGTTTTGTTTACTCCTTTATTCAGCCCACTATTATTGCACATTTGCTATACTACAGATATATTTATTTCATTATGGAACATTTTCTAAAACCCATTGAACAAGTTAATGAAGGTATGACATCCATACTTTTTTGCTTTTCTGGAATCCACTAGTACTTTGAATTTGAAATGCCTGTGACCTTTGGAGTTTCAGAACAAGGATTATGGACCATCTACATGTTCTTCAGTGTGTTAATGCTTGGGGCCCAAAACCATGTTCTGTCTTTCTTGCACTGGCTTTTCTACTCTCACACACATACATTCACGACCATGTAGGTACACACACCACACACAAACAGTGCATTCATGAGCATATATCTACACATATACTGCACACAAACATATGCATGCACATACAGTAGAGGATGGAGGTAAAGAACAGGCGCAATCTAGCTTTTCAGTCTCAGGGCTCAGATGAACTGAGCAGCTAGTGGAATTAACCAACCATTTGTCTTCATCATTTTTAGGAACTTGCCTCTGATTATAAAAATTAGTGAATATTGTGTATAACTGAAGTAAACTAAATACTAATTTTATGCTTATTTTCAATAATAGGTCAGCATGAAATTGCATCATCACAGCCACCTCATGATTCATCCCTACCTGCTCCCCTGCCCAAACAGTGTGTTTTTGTTACTCCATCTCTTCTTTCAGCAATCTGTAGCCTCCTAGACAACCTATTGGTGATTGCTCCACAAGACACTGCAAATGCTCTCCAGCAAGCCCAACTCATAGAGCTTCTCTGTAGGTAAGAGAGAAATACTCCAAGGGTGACTTGTTACATGAACTGTATTCTTGTATTGATATGAGACTTCTTGTATGCTAGGATTATATTCTCATTCTTTGCATGGCTTATTAAACTACAGGTGTTTTGCTTTTGCTACAGTTATCTGATAGTTTTTGTGTTAGGTCTATTAAAGCATTTGTATTGATTTGTTATCTTGACTATTAAGGCCTTTTTCCTTTTTTTTTTTTTTTCTTCAGTTTGGAGGGTTCTAAATCTCCTCTGTCCCCTAGCACATTCAAGGAATATTATGTCATTCCCTTGGTTATTCTTAATTGGATATGAAGGAGTTTGATGATTCATCCGCCTAGTAGTCACAGACTCGTGCCCCTAAGTTAAAAACAAAAAATCATTGTCTAAATGCATTTGGAGTTATTTTGTTACAAGAAACTAAGGCTTCCATCAGAATATATTGATAAAAATCACAATTTGATTTTTTTTTGTTTTACATTATTTGCCTGATATTGAACCTCATATAATTTTTTTTTCTGATTTTCTTATACAGTGTCATAGAAAAGGCCTAGATTTTGAATTTAGGATCATCTAAGATTGTAGTTGATGCACTTAGTATTGTTGCAGCCTTGGGAAAATTATTTTAATCTCTTGAGCCTCATTACTGACAGCTTTTTAAGGGGTTGTAGAGGATTAAAAGTGATAGTGTCCAGGATTCTCCCTTATGGAAAGTAAATACTCCTCTTTTTTCCTGATATCCAGTATTATTCTAGTCAAGCTTCCTACCTTCTATTCTTTTTTTTTAAAAATAGAATAAAACCCAACAAAACAAAACAGAATAAAGCCAATCAAAAAGCAGTGAAAGTGGTGCAGAACTTCAAAACAGGACAATAGGAAATCAACAATGGCTACCATAATATATCTTCCTTTCTTCACAGTAGTTGTACATACCATCAGACATAGGAAAATCAAACAAAACAAAACAGAATAAAACCAATCAAAACATAAAATTGAATAAAACAAAACAATAAATCAGAACAAAACAAAACAGTGAGAATAATACTGCACATTGTTATCTTCAAAATAGTTGCTCAGGTTACCAGATGCAGGGATAAAACAAAACAGTTAAATGGAACAAAACATTGGATTTCAAAAACAAGACAGGAAGATATCCCCCATGGTTGACAGTGCACACTGCCATCCTCCAAGTAGATCCCCAGTCCACCAGCCCTAGCCCTGCAGAGTCAACCAAACATGCAAGCATCCAGCTGTTCCCTTCCCCTCAGTTGCTATCATCTCACCCTGAGTCCTCCGAATCAGTTGTGTGGTGGAGGTTGGGGGTGTGATGCTCTTCTGGTTTTTCAGCCTGCCCACTGGCTGGCTCACAGGAGGGTGTGGTTTCCCTTCTGGCTAAGGCTCTTACCCATCAGCTTGGCAGAGCCTGCTTCATGGGAGGGCGTGGTTTCTCTTCTGACTGAGGTTCTTTCCGATCTGTGTGGTGGAGCCTGCTTCACGGGAAGGCTTGGTTTCTCTTCTGGTTGAGGCTTTTACTGATCAGCATAGTGGAGCCTGCTTCATGGGAAGGCTTAGTTTTTCTTCTGGCTGAGGATCTTTCCTATCTTCTGTTCTTATTTTTGTATACATTCGCATTTCTCTGCCTTACTATCCCTTTACCTTTGAACATTTGCTCTCTTTAATGTCTTTCTTCTCTTTGCCAAGTCATATTGTGTTCTCTTTCTTTTTGAGTATTAAAATAGCTAAAGTAAACATTCTTTTTTTGTTTTACTTTACCCAATTGTGATTAGTTTTTTGACATTTTTGTTTTGGTACCAGGGATCAAACTTACGACCTGACACTTGCCCGACATGTAAACTGCTGATCTAAATCCCCAGCCCCTTCTTTTTAACATTGATAATCTGTATCGAGTTATAAGGTCTTTTTGCTATTTATTTATGATTTCTTTCCACCATAATGCCTACTAAAGTTGGAAGAATAAATGCTAGTCAGTTGGCTTTCCTTCTTGTTAGAAGAATGACCAAAATGGAGCTCTGGGAATATCCTTACTTTTTAGAAGTCAGCTAAATCTGACATGGCATTGAAACCAGAAAAGTATGAAAGCAGTGGTGGCAAACCTGTGGCACACATGTTACAGCAGACGGTATCATTGAAAGTTCTAAAAGCTTTCCTGGTCATTGTTATTAAAGATTATTTTTTTTTCTTTTGCAAAGTCTTGTTGTGTTTCCCTACCTGATTTTTACTTTTGATTTTTATCATAATTTTCTGTTTGTTTTGTTTTATGTTTACTTGCTGAATATGAACATATTTCCTAGATTGTGATTTTGATATTTTGAATGGGAGCATAACCATCAGTATTTATTTTTGTTTGCTTTCCTTCTGAATGGACTTTGTTGTATTTTATTGTTTTTAATAAAATTTCTTTAGATATTATTTCCTTAAGAATTCTTTCATCTCACATTTATCTAACAAGATATTTTTCTCTTTTTGAAATACTCTGGGAAATCTTGATAAACGTTTCCTTATAAAAATCCTTCCTCTTAAATTGTATTCAGGTTTACTTTCAGTGTTTAAATTCTGACTTATTTATCCTCAATAAAAAGCATGCTAATCATCTAACAGGTTTTCTTTTTCTGTCCTTCTCAGCGTTGTAGATTCTACCCTTTTAGAGACTTGTGTCCGGGAACTCAAGACCCCACTGCCTCCATTTCCTCCAGTGGAACATACTCAGGCGCATGTAAGTGTATCAAGGTTGCCTCCTGTCATCAAAATTGTAGGTTTGTTTGATTTAAGTGCCCAAAGCATAAATTCTGCTGAAGAGATCTAACTGTAGGAGAATGATAAAAAAATATCTTGGAATATCTGTGGTATGATAAGGTGTTTGAAATAGTTCACTTAAAATTTTTGATAAAAGGTAACTTTGGATGGTAGAAAGAGCAATGGATTTTCAGACCTAGGTAGTATTTCTGACTGTATCATTAACGAGCTACAAAAGTGTCTAGTTGTCTCTTAGCACCACCTGAAAAAAGGGGCATTGTCATAGCCTATCTACCCCTTCTACGATTTTAGACTATCTCTGTTATACCTGTTTTTTTTTTTTTCACCTAAATTGAAGTTGTTGAAATACTTGTTGGCTAAATTATATGTATTTTTAAAAACTATTCTGATAAAATTAAGTTTATAATTTTTCCTTCAAAGATATTTACTATTCTTAAGTTCTTGCCTATAGATAGATCCTGTGTGTAAAATATGCCTGATAAATTTTTGTATAGCTGTTACTAATAGAGATTTTATCTTAAAGTCAAATTTGAATATGGATTCCCAGATTTGGGAGAGAGGGTGGTGAGTTAAAGGTGAACTAGACCAGTATGCTATGATTTGAGATGCATTTGATCTTTCTAAATATAAAGGACCCCTATTATAAGGCTGGGGACATTTCATCTCTGAAGCGCTTGCTCTTGGACAGTGTTTTCATTTGAATATGCTCATTTGCATAGTAACTGTCTCTTCCATTTTCTGTCTATCCATTCAATAAATCTTTACTAAGTACCTTCTGCATACTAGGACCCCAAATGAGTAAAACAAAGACCCTTCCCCTCTTTGTGGAAGAAAAGTTAATGAGTTAATGTATGTCCGATGATGATATACATCTCAGAAACAAACCTGCAGCAGGGGGCAGGAAGTGATGTCAGAGTTGGAAGAAGAGGACTGCTCCACTTATACCCAGGGAAAGCCTTTCAGACAGTGATTGTGACCTGAAGTAAGTGAGAAAGCTAGTCCTGTGAATGTAACAGGCCCATGGTCTCGCAGTATGCATGGCCTGTCCAAGTCAAAGCAGCTCAAGCTGAATCTGTGAAGGAGAAATGAGGGCAGAGGGGCATAGTCCACAAAATGAAGGCAGACCCTGGCCTGCTGTTGTTCGCTGCTGTATCCTGAATGTTTCTTGTAACCATTGTATTGTCTGCTCATGTAGATTGGCTGCTGTTGTGGATACAAGCCCTTTCCCTCATACCAGAACACTCTTCAGCCTCAGGTACACTACACTGTCCTAGGTGCTAGTGAGACATCTGTGAGCAGAGCACATGCATCTCTCCCCAAATTCAGTGTAGGTCCTAGTACAGGAGAAGGATAGTAAGCGTGAGTAGAAAGTAAAGCACTGTAGCCCATGGTGACCAATGATGTGGGACAGAAGTGAGGCTGGGTACAAGGGCAGTCAACAAGGAAAGAGGTGACCTTTATTAGGTCAGATAGTCTGAAAAGACACTGCACAACTAACATTGGAGTCAGCGCCTGTAGAGAAGCGACAGGCTTTGGGTGTGGGAGGCAGAGCCTGTGGGCAGAACTGGGTGGTGGGATTGCAGTCTGCTAAAGGTACAGGTGTGCTGAAGTTTGTGCTCACTAAATTTTTGTATTTTTGGCATTTGTTTTGTAGAGTGTTATAAACAGAATGCATTACCCTATGAACTACTACATCAATATTCTATTTAATTGTTAATATGACAATGTAGTCACAATTCAGTTTTATCTCACACTTCTTACTGGTGTATTTATTTATAGTAATACTTTTTATATCCAGAAGTCAGACTTGCTGTAACTTTTAATTGTATAAAATTTGAAAGAATCAAAAAAGGTTTCACAGCAGTAAGCAAAGTAAATTTCACAAACCTTTAGGAGTTTGTAACATACAGAACCACTTATACTTTTAAGTTATAAAATTAGATAAAGGGTGGACATACTCAAAAAGACAATAGTGTAAAAGAATTATTTTGAAATAGTCTGAGGCTGTGTACCATAAAGGCATATACCCCTCCCAGACGCCCAACACTTCCTCACTCTTCATTGTACTCTTGCAGCATCAGAATATACTGAGAGGAAAATGTCAGCGAGAGAGAGACAGAGACTAATTGACTTCAGGATGTCTCTATAAAGTTCACATATAAGAACTGTCTCATCACCTGAGGATAGTGGATAAATGAGGCATCACTTTCTTAATCACTTTCTTATTGATGGGTCACAATACACAATACCAACTTAAAGGAGAGGTTGACTTGGGCATATGATGTTTAGAGGATTGATTTCATAGTCTGCTGATTCAAAAACAACATACAGAACAGGAGCTGCTCACATCATGGAGGCCAGGAAGCCGAGACTGAAGGGAGGAGTTAGGGAGGGAGATACACCCTTGCAGGCCACACCCCCATGACTCACCTCTCAAGTCCAGATCTTGCCTCCTAAGCACACACTCAACTGTGAGTGAGAGGAATAGTCCCCTGATAAGTATAGTGCCCCCATGATCCACTCATCTTCAGAAAGCCCCACCTCTGAACACATGAGGCTTTGAGGACATTTTACATCTAAAACAAGAGTGACTAAATGTAATTTCTACATATACAGAAAATTATTTTTTAAAGTATTTTTCTAAGTAGTACAGTATTCACATTTGGAAAATTAGAGATTTTTATGTAATGTTGGAGCTTATTTTTTAATCTTGTAGTTAAGAATAGAATTTTTATGCTGAAGGATAGGTAAGGGCAAAAATAAGACATATTTATGTTTTGTTTGTAGTAATAAGTAGGCTATTAGACTTTCTTTCCCCCACTTGAGTACTTAAGTGACTGTTTTTATAATCTTTCTTTTCAAAATTGTGTGCTTTATATCTTTGGAATATGTTTTTGTCCTTCTTCCAGATTGATTTCACAATTAGCTACTTTAATATGAAGACCTTTCTTTAAATAGAATAAAAACTTTGACTTTGAAAGTATTGCTTTGTTTGGTGGTGTTATAGTTGATGGTGCTAATGTGCTCATTAAAGACTTAATATATGAAAAAATAATGCCTTACTAGCTAAGTATTAACTTCAGAGCTACATAAATTATGATTAATATTTTATTAGTGTTTTATTAACTTTTCTTACCAAGCAGTGATTTATTATAATGCATAGAAGAGTAAAATACTATGTCATTGAGATGAGCCATTCGTGTGACATGTTTTGTTATACTTTATCTCCTTTTCCCAATAGGTTTCCTTTCTCCTGGAGTATCTGTCATCTTTGTCCAGGCTTCTGCAGTCCTGTTTATTGGTAGATCCTAACCTTGTGATTCAGGAAGAGCTTCTGAAGTCTCTTATCTCTAGTATCATTGGAGTTCTCACCATGTATACCAAAGATATATTGGGTAAGCTTTATTTTGTTTAGCTTCGGTCTCAAGTGAATAGTATTGAGGAACAAAACTTACTTTGCTCCAGATATTCACTTTAAGGTTACTTTGGGGATTCTTTTTTGCAGTATTTTGGAAAACTTCAATGATGTATTGTTTTATGGTTTGGATGATTTTTAAGTAGTTCCAGGAGACCACTCATGGCAAATATGTAGTACAATGAAGGATAATACTTACGTTGTGAGTTGAAGTGAGGATAAAGCTATGTCATGTTAGAAAGTTCAGTGAATTCTGGGTATTAGTTGTTCTGTATAAATTATGACTAAGTCACCAACACTAATAAGTCATTTGCATTAACAAATATAAGCCAAGCTAGCATAGTACATGAAAATTTTCACCAGGCATAGTGGTGTATACCTATAATCTCAGCGCTCTGGAGGCTGAAGCAGGAGGATTGCTGTGAGTTCAAGGCCCGTGTGGGCTACATACTGAGACCCTGTCTTAAAAAAACAAAATGAAAAATTGCTAAAATCTTACATTGTAAAATATTTTATCATAAAAAGTTTAATGTAATGTTTAGTAGAGAAAATTACAAGATAGTGTCTTTATCAAAATCAAATGTTTTATCAAATATAATTGTTTTAAAAGTTTAAATCATAGTTTATAATGAAATAGGTAATCACCTGATAATTCTTGACTTTGAATTTACTTTTACTTAGTCCTTCGAATTGTTTGGATTTGGTTGATTTAGTATAGAAAATGAAATGTGTCCTGATACCAACAAAGCCAGTCCTCAGAATCACAACCTTGTTAAAATTACCCCAGTGGTGGAAGATCAGTAGTTCCATACCTGAAAATTCTGTAAGAGACAGTCTTAGCAAGGTGTTATCAACCCCGTCCAACCCCAAGGAATTAACATTGAGTCCTAGGAGAAGGAAATGTGGCAAAAAACAAACAAAAATAACTACAAAACCTAGGTGTTACTATGGCCTTGGGCCTCTTGCAACTTAGTGTTTGATTTCTTACATTGGATTTGATTAGATATCGCCTGAAAAACATTGAAATTGAGTTCATGGAAGATAAAAATTATGTATGCAACATTAGTGCTACAAAGCTGGTTAATAGATGACTGTAGTTAGAGAATTTCTGATCAATTGTTGATCCTACAGTCACACAGATAGAAGTGGTTGAGCAACTTGGCTGCCTTGTATATGCTTTTCATTCACTCTTGTATTTGTGTGTGACTTAGTCTTTGAAAATTAAGAAAATGTAGTACATATTTTATTATCCATTTTCATAAAAGCTATTTCACTTACTATTAATTACATCAAGAAAGGAAAAACATTGACAATGTTTGAATGAACGTCCAGTTGCTGGTTAAAAGATATTTTTTAATATCTAACAAAAGGTAAAAGTTCACTAAAAATGCTTTTAGAAATTACATTTTTAAATTTTTTCTGGAAAAATAAGTTTTAAGTAATTATATAAAAATTGATTTTTATCTATTGTCTGTATGAGTTTCTAATTTATATATAATTCCATATAATATGTTTATAAGGCAATAAATTAAAAGTTGTTCAACAAGTAAAGTAATAAAGTTAAATATGAATAGTTTTTAATTTTTAATTTACCTTGCAACTTAAATATTTTGCTATACTTAAGCCTTGAAAAACCAAATAAAAGTTTATACTAGTCTTTCAGGTATAAAGTATACGTATGAATTATAGTACATAAAGAGACATACATACACTATACTGTGGAGTTAAATTTTTGTGGGACCAGCAATGAGGAAACATACGTCTAAAAAAACTCTTTTAGACAGCCAGTAGTAACGAAGCAGTTAAAAAACACTGTAATGCAGATGTTCTAGAAGAAGCCGTTTCCAAATACCTCATTGGTGCTGACAGACACGTGGATGGAAGTCCTCGGTTAAGTTTTAATGAAATTTGGCAGAAGGTATAGGATGGCGTGGTGAGAGCCATGGATGTCTTAGTCCATATTGGCAGTTTATATTTGCCAGAGTACAGAGCTGGAAGGC
>RJWT010009384.1:0-25240 GCA_004365215.1 Cuniculus paca
AAGCTGTTAGAGAAAAGAAACAGATCACCTATAAAGGAAAACCCATCAGAATCACAGCAGACTTCTCAACACAAACCATCAAGTCAAGAAGAGGCTGGAGTGAAGTAATGCAAGTCCTGAAAGAAAACAACTTCCAATCCAGACTGATGTACCCTGCAAAACTTTCCTTCAAAATTAATGGAGAAACAAGATACTTCCAGGACAAAGAACAACTCAAGGAATTCATGACCACCAAACCAACCCTACGAAGATTACTAAAGCACATTTTAGAAAGAGAGAAAAAGGACCACGGTCTCAGGAACAATGTCAGAGGGGGACCATGAAGAGGGGCCAGTCAATTGAATGGAGAGGAAAAATAGGGAGCCAATGGCAGGAAAATAGCATGGCAGAGACACTACAGTGCAAGAGGGCCTCAAGGCACTAATAGAAAGAAACAGAGGCATAGTGGATCAGGAGACAGAATCCATCAATATGCTCTATGCAAGAAACACATTTAGTTAGAAAGAAAATTCATAGTCTGAAAGTCAAAGGAGAGAGAACAATGCCCTATGTGACAGGGAGCCAGAAAAAAAAATAGGGGTAGCCTGCCCATTAATTGCAGAACGGATAAGAAAGACATGGGATTTCATGGGGTGGAAACTTACTCAGCTATAAAGGAAGATGACCTCAAGGCTCTTGTAGGTAGATAGAGGCAACTGGTAATAGTGCTCATGGATGTAATGGACCAGAGTCACAAGGGTGAATGTTGTGTTGTCTCCATAGCATAACAACCTAAAGGTGTTAGTGGGATCCAAAATGCACAATACATATTGGGAAAGTCAAAGGGGAGGAATTATCTAAAAAGGGAAGGAAATGACCACTATTAATCTATTATCATGATTTGAAATTCAGATTGCATTCATTGTTCTGATTAGTTTCATTTTATTCTGATTTGTTTGATTTTATGATACTTGATGGCATGGACAGCTATTTTAAAGATAACAAAATATATAATTGCAGCCATTGAGGATGTCCAATTATCTTGTTTAGAAACCTGTATGGCTTTCATCATTTGTTTTGATTGATTTTACTCTATTCTGTGTGGTTTGATTGTAATGTGTCGGAAGGTATAGGCATTTTGTTATGTTTTGTTTTGTTTCTGCTGTTTTAGTTTGTTGTATTTTGTCTGATTTTACTTATCCCTGATGGTATGGGCAGGTATACTGCAGATAACAAGAGGCATTATGGTAGCCTTACCGATTGCTTTTTACCCTGTTTAAAAGTCATGTACCATGTTCATTGCCTTGTTTTGATTGACTTTACTCTGTTTTGTTTGGTTGTATTCTTTTCAAAATAAAATAAAAAAAAAAGAAAAAGAGAGGAAAAAAGAAAGAAAGAAGTAATGTAGTTACTGAGACCTTTGGAACATGATCAAATCAACAAGTATTTACATTTTTAAATACTTGAAAGAGAAAAAAGGAAGGAGGGCCTGGAAAGCTTCATCAATGAAATAATAGCTAAAAACTTCTCAATCTTGGGAAACATATATACGCCCAGGTGAAACAGGCCCATAGGATCCCAAATGGATATGACTAGAAAAGATCCTGGCTTACCATAGTCAAACTGTCAAAATTCTAAGACAGGGGCCAGGGATGTGGAAGAGTGTTGCCTAGTATGTGAAAAGTGCTGGGTTTGATTCTGAGCACCACAGAACAAAAAACAGAAACAGCAATGACAACAAAGCAAAATATCAGAATTCTAAAAACTGCAAAAGTATCTACCACAAGATAGCTTTACAAAAGATGCTATGGAAAGTGCAATACCTAAAATGAAACAAATCAAAGAACCAAACAAAAAAGAAAATTGCCATCATAAAACATGTGAAAGTATAAAATATACTGGAAGAGCAAGTGCATGAAATAAAATAAAAAAGAGTAAAAAGATCTTATTACTACAATAAACAAACCACAAATATGAAAAATAAAGGAGAAAGAACAGAACAAAGAATATTTAAAGCAAATAGAAAAATTTTACAAAATGACAGGAGTAAGTCCTCACTTATCAATAGTAACCTTGAAGGTAAATGGATTAAATTCTCCAGTTGCAAGATACAGATTGGCCAAATGGCTACAAAAACAGGACCCAATGTTATGCTGCCTACAAGAAACTTGCAATGTAAGATGAAAAGATAGATAAATAACTTCCATATAAGTTGGAAGCAAATGCAAGTAGGAGGAACTATTCTCATATCAGAAATAATAGACTTGAAAATTAAAAAAAAACTGCTAGAAGAGCCTTAGAAAGTCACCATGTAATGATCAAGGTATCAGTTGGACAAGCAGACATGAACTTTGAAAATGTGTGTGCAGCAGTGCTGCAGCACCAGATGTTATCAAGCAATCAGTGCTTAATCTAAGGGAGAGGTAGGATCCAATACAACAACAGTGAGATACTCAACTCCACTTCTGTCAAAGGATAGACTTTCCCAACCGAAGAAATCAAGAAAGAGCAGAGTCAAATCATACTGTCTGTTAAGTGGAACTACATACAACCAACCTATAGTCAACACCATACCAAACGGGGAGAGCTGAGAGATCCTCCTCTAACACCTGGATAAGACAAGGCTGTCCACTGTTAGCAACACTGTTCTGTAAAGTTTAACCAGAAAAATTAGACAAGAAGAGGAAATAAAAGGATATAAATAGGTATATAAATAAGAGAAAATTAAATTATCCCTGTTTGTAGAAAATTAAATTATCCCTGTTTGTTTATACAGAAAAACCTAAATATTTCACTAAAAGACTATGGGAACTAACAAATGATTTCAGTAAAGTTACGAGATATGAAATGAATGTACAAAAGTTCAGTAGCATCTTTATATACCACTAATGAAATTGCTGAGAAAGAAATCATGAAAGGAAATGTATTCATGATAGCTACAAGAAAGAAAAGAAACAGCAAGAGAGAAAGAAAACTGTACAATGAAAATTACTAAACTGCAATAAGCAAAATTTTATTGCATACAAAAGGAAAATATTTGTGGATAAGAGGAATTAATATTGTAAAATATCCACACTACCCAGAAAAATCTACAGATTCAGTGCAATTGCCATCAAAATACCAATGGCATTCTGTTCAGAATTAGAAAACAAGAATCCTAAACATCATATGGAAGCGTGAATAGCTAAACTTCATGTGGAAGATCTGGAATAGCTAAAACAATCTTGAGCAGAAATAACTAAACTGGAGATACTGTGCTACCTGGACTGAATATATACTACAAAGACAGGAATCAAAAGAGACATAGATCAATGGGACAGAATAAAGTGCCCAGAAATAACCTCATGTATTTAAAGTCAACTGATTCCTCATAAAGTCACCAAAAATACATACTGGAGAAAGGACATCCTCTTCAATAAATGATTCTGAGAAAACTGGATATTCACATGCAGAAGACTGAAACTTGACCCCTGTGTCTCACTCTACACAAAAATAAAATCAAAATGGGTCAGAGATCTCAATGAAAGGCCGGAAACTATGAAACTATTAGAATAAAACTTTGGAGAAGCAATTCAAGACAGTATTATTGGAAGTAAGCTTTTTTTTTTTTTGAAAAGTCACCCAAACCACAGGAAACAAAAGCAAAAATAGACAAACAGATAAACTAAGAAGTTTATGCACAACAAAGGAGAAATTCATACACCAAAGAAACAAACTCATCATCAAAGGACTAATATCCAGGTTATATAAGGAACTTAAAAATGTAACTAACAAAAACTAAATCATCCAGTTAAAAATGGGCAAAAAACCAAAAAAACCAGTGCCTCAAAAGAATAAATAAAACTGGTCAGCAAGTCCAGGAAAATAAACTCAACTTCATTAGCTGTTAGGAAAATGCCAGTCAATGCAAGGAGATGTTGTCTTACTCCAGTCAGAATGGCTGTGACCAGAAAGCAAAAAAAATAAAAATGTCAATGACGATGTGGAGGAAAGGGAATTCTTATACACTAACGCGAATTAGTAAGCCACTATGGGAAGTAGTACGGAGGTTCCTAAAAGAATTAAAAATAAAACTGCCAAGGACCAACTGTTCTACTTCCAGGTATATATTTAAGAAAAAATATCAAGTACATCAAAAAGACACCTGTGTGTCCATGTCGATAGTGGTACTTAGCACAATAGTTATGCTGAATCAAAGTAGATTTCTACCAATGGGCGAATGGATAAAGAAAATGTGCTAGACATGCACTGTGGGATATTATTAGGCAAGATCCTCTAGTTTTTAGTGAAGTGGTTGGAATTGGAGGTTATGCTATGTGAGATAAGCCAGGCACAGAATGGCAAATACTGGGTCTTTTCTCTCTCAGGTGACTGTTACAACAAGAAAGAAAGAAATGCAGATCATAATACATAACACAGATTACCAGAGGCTGAGCAGAGTGTGGGGAGAGGGAGGTAGAGGGAGGTTGGATAATGTACACCAAAATATGCACAAAAGAAGTACATTCTGGGGGCTTTAGTTCACAGTAGACTATTACGTATCTCCTGAAAAGCTAGAAGACAGGAGCTCGGAGCCTCCAAACACAAAGTAATTACAAAGACGTGGAAATGTTAACTAACTTCCTTTCATCAATACTGTTGTGTACACAGATAGAAATATCACACAGAACCCAGTATTTTTGTCCAATTAAAATAGGAAAATAATAAATTACAGTACAAATAAAAGAGGTTATATACATAAATTAGCCTGGAGTCTGCCACAGAGAAAACTAAATAAACACTCATATTATTGTTGAGAATAAATATTGGTTGAATAAACAATATCTCCAATTTTGGGGAAAGAGGTCTCAACCAAATCTAAATGTCATCAGAAACTTTATTCTTGAAAGACTGAAAATCAGTGAATGGTCCTTTTGTGGTGAGATGCTTCCTTTTCAAGAGATTTCGTTCTGAAGTCTGCCGTGACCTCGTTCCCTTAGCACCGTAAGATCATCGGATGGCCCAGTTTCCCACACGTGACACCGACGTGATGTCGGACAGCAGCCTGGGGTGTAGAGAGACACAGGGGAGCCCCTGGGTAGAGCCAGGTTCCCTGTGTGCATTGTAGTATTTAGAGACCATGGTCCCATGAGCCTTCGGGTTGCTCCAGTGCCTGCCACTCCTGCTGGACACACACTGGACCACCCGCTGGGCTGTAGAACCTATTGGGGCTTGGTAGGGGTTTGTGCCTGCTTCTGCCTCCATCTGCTTGAGTCCAGCACACTTGCTGCAGGGTCTCAGGGTAGCCGTGTGTGTCCCCATGCACGGTCAGAGTTCAAACCAAACATGCCCATGGAGTCTGGCAGGGGAGAGGAGCAGTTCTGCCCAACTCCATTTCAGAGAAGTTGTCCCTGGAGAAATCTGCTCATTATCAGGGAGCCCATTTTCAAGAAAGAGGGAGACAAACTGGTTGCATGTGGAGCTCATTGGCACGGATTCAGATGAGGCGGATGCTCAATATGCCATAGTGATACAGATTCATCGGTAGAATTAGGGCTGGTTATCCTGGAAATAAGAAGTTTCAAATGCTTGACAGCAGGTTTTAAGTATCCTGAGCCTTGCAGCTGGCCTGGGATGACCCCTAATAGTCTCTCTCAGTATTAGGAAAGGTTCTAACAATGAATCTTGGAACAGGGACATGGAGGAGGGGTTACTTGCATAAAACTGCTCTGTGGCCAGTCATGCTGATCCCCATGGGGCCTTCCTGACTTGGAGTTTTCTCTTCAGAAGTCTTTTTCCCCGGAACTAACAAGATGCCACAGCTTCTATGCTCTAAATCTTCCTTCAGGGGTACAGAGCCTGCGGTCCCACAGGACCCAGAGAAGCACTCGTCAGCCACAGGTTGACTGGTTCAACTGCAAAAAGCACAGAACCATTGAGATCTTACTTCTTACACCATCTGCTCTCTATAGGCTTCCGCACTCAAACCCGATTCGTGAAATGCAGCTCACAGTAGCCTTTGTGTGGCTTTGCTGCCAGTGAGGGCTACCATCAGCCCTGAACGGCTGCGCCACTTAGATATTTAGATGTCGTCCCCTGTCTAGGCCTCTATTCATTGCGTCTCAGGTAACCCAGGTAGCTACATCTCCTGCTTCTGCAGAAGTTACCTCAAGCCAAGACTGTCCCCCAACCACACTGATGTCACTTCTCCTGTGTGAAAGAATTAAAATAAAGCAGAATTTAAAAAATTGAATACTTTTAATAATCTTCACTTTAATTGCCCCTTCTTATTCAAATTCTTATGATTAAAACATTAATAAAATTATCTTTCAGAAGTGAGGTGTTCAATCTTTCAAGATTGTGCAGGGAGAATAGAAGAATAAAAAGTGGGAGCTGGCAAATGTCCAATCCTCAAAGCTCACTGCACACAAATAAACTAACATTATATACTTCTGCCTTCTTGTTTTCTTTTCACATAGACAACGTGAAAGCAGTTTGTCTTGGTAGATTACTATTAGACATGACAAGTTGCAAAGAAAAATGACTTAGGCGTTTTCCTGTTTTCTCTGGCAGGAGCAGACTAGTTCATCCCAAACATGTGGCCTGTCATCTTCGGAGGGACTTGAAGATTACTTCCTGGGCTTCGCGTTACTATCTGAATGGGGTGATGATGAAGAAGCTTCTTTCTCCTTCCCAAGTGTACATTCCCTTCTGTGAGAGTTAGCATGCTTTTAACATAATTTTCACTCACAAGCATTTGCTAGACTGCTAACTGCATACTGAAGATTCTCGATCACTTATAAAAAACTACAGGTAAACGATAGTTTCTAAAGTTTGAAATCCTTTTGGATCAATTTCTGTTTACAGTTTTTTAATTTTATCAAATATTGATCACAAACAATTCATTCTGACAATTATCAGAATCTGTACATTAGGCAAGAACACTTTTCACTAAAAGCAATAGTTAGAACATTTTTACTAAAAACGTGAAAAGAACCAACTTAATTGGTCTTGTTAGCCAGTCACAAGGCCAGAATGAAATAGCTACTTTATAAATACCAACTACCTACTAAGATAATAATAATAAAGTCCACATTGCAACACAGACAGAATTGGGAATATAAGGACAAGGACCGCAGCAGGGTGCAACATTATATATACACAGCTAACCTAACAGTCTCAACGATGTACAAGGACTGGAGGTCCCATTCGACCCAGCTATTCCCCTTCTGGGTATTTTTCCGGAAGAATTGAAAATGTGATACCACAACGATACATGTGCACTCATATTTAAAGCAGCACAATTTGTAATAGCTAAATCTTGCAAACACCCCAAATGCCCATCAACCACAGGATGGATAAAAAAGATGTATTTTTATACAATGGAGTACTACTCAGTTATAAAGAAAGATAAACTTGAGGCTTTTATTGGTAAATGGATGCAACTAGAGACCATACTCATAAGTGAAAGAAATCAGACTCGCATGTATAAACATCACATTATCTCCTTAGTGTAAGAAACTGAAAGAGTAAATAAATAGTAAATAAAGAGTAAATTTTGGAAAATGGATATTGTGAAAGGGAAGGAAACTGCTCAAAAGGAAAGAACAACTGGGATGGGAGAAAGGAGAAAAGAAGGAAGAGAAAAAAAATATATATATACACACACAAGATAGCTAAGATAATTGTACTACTCATTCTATTAGTTTATTGAAAGGAACAATTAGTGCTTATATTGTTTGATCAATTTCGCATGCTTATATCTGGTAATCTGAGCAACTATTTTGAAGACTACAATATGCAATATAGAACCATTGTTAATTTTCTATCATCTTGCTTTGAAATTCTGTATCTCTTTTTTATTCTCTTAAAAAAATAAAATGATACAAGTCATTCCACTATGACGATTATTTCTGCCCAAGTCCCAGCTTTCTGTCACACTGCTCTACTGGTTTTACAGTAAGTAAAGTGTCCCCACCTTGCTGGCAGCCTCCCGCGGGACACATGCCATCCCAGCCCATGCCACGCGCAGCGCGCTGTGTGAGCATCATGTCAGGCCTCCCAAGTTTGCTTACTGTCCTGCTAAAAGGATCAAAGCATCTGTGTACCTTATCATCACACAGAATTGTTTTGTGGCAACTGCAAAGAACTGCAAAGAACTTCTCAGTAATGGGACTTCAGCGCCGACCAAGATTCGCTCTAACCACCTGTGCTGTTAGTGTGAGTCTCGGCGGGTAAATGGGCTTTGCGGTGGCAGGTGAGGAAAACTCGGATATAGATGCCCTGCCAGCCTCTGACATCTCCACATCCTCTGAGCAGGAAGGCTGAATATATTCTCTGCTGTTTCATTTTAATTGCAGTGCTTTTAGGACATAATTTTGCTCTATCACTGAGAAATTACAAAAGAATATAAAAACCCTGATGACTCTCGCTCATTAACATACTCTACAGAAAGAAGTACTGTTAACAGCTTAGTGTTTCTTCTAAGTATACATTTCTTTCTTTTTTTCTTGAACTAGGATTATAGTGATATGCCTATTGCTCTTTTCTCTTAGACTTCTGGCCTAGGAATCTTTCCATGCCACTGATACCATGCTTTTGTTTTGTTTTGTTTTGTTTTGTTTTGTTTTGTTTTGTTTTGTTTTGTTTTGAGAAAGGGTCCCACTATGTAGTTCAAGCTGGCCTTGAACTCACGATGATTCTCCTGCCTCTGCCTCCCCAGTGCTGGGATTACAGGCATGTGCCACCACACCCAGCACATAATGCTATGATTTTAAATAGCTGCAAATTCCAAAGTTTCTTTATTAAAGCTAGTACTTATTCTACTGTTGGATTTTTAAAAATTGTTTCCATTTTGTATAACTATGTATTGTGGAATCTTAAAAGTCTTTCATATGTATCACTGCTAGCATTATTGTTTATTTTCTTTTGATAGAATCCTAAATGTGTAATTTTTGAGTAAGAACAATTTTAAGGCTGAAGATACTTTCCTGGAAATGTGCTGTTATCTGTACTCTCACCAGTAGGGTAAGTACTTGTATTGCTGCACTTTTAATAATATATTTCATTGCTTAATTTAAAAAAGCATAAGAGTTTGAACAGTCTATCATTTGAACTTTGCTCTCATTGTTAGTGATGTTTATGCCAATGTAACACTGACTACTGTAGCTATAAACACTTTTTGAATAACAGACTTTGATAATATATATGTCAAGTGATCCTGCCTCAATTTTTTTATTTTCCTAAATGATCATCATTTAGTTCCTTTCAATTATTCATTTTCTGTATGAATTTAGAAACCTTCTAAATTGTTTTTTCTCTTCTCAAGGGGGAAAAAATTCTTTCAAAATTATTAGAATTTCCTTAAACCTTCCAGTTATTTTAGGATGAATTGAGACTGATCTCTCCACAGGAAAATGATGTTTCTCTTCATTTTTTGGTAGGTAATTTTCGTCTTTTGAATGCATAGTGAATGAGTTCTTTCCTTTTATGATATCTCCCAACAAATAAAGCTGGCATATAAAAAAGCAAATCATTTTTGAACTATATCCAATTGTTTTAAATAATTTTAAGAGTCTTATAGTTGATTCTTTGAATCTACAGTTGAATCTTCTCTTTTCTAATGGATACATTTATTATTTCAAATTCATATTAGCATTACCATAACTCTCCAGAATACTGTTAAGTAAACATTATCCTTATCTTGTTTCTAGACTTAACAGGAATAACTACTCTTACACTAATAATTTATTCCTGATTATTTTGAAAAATTTCTTTTTCTTACTTTAAAAGACTTTAAAAATCGCAAATAGTTGAATAATGATTATCTTTGCCATCAGCTAAGATCATCGCATCTTTTTGGAATAAAATAGGTAGTATACATTAATATTTTCACATCAGATAGCTCATAGAATATAAAATTTCCCTTTTGCTTTAACGTGACATAACTCACTGATAAAATTTATACATGGCTATCTATTGCTAAACAGACACAAATATTCCTTAGTTATTAGTCTATTATTTAAAATTTTATTTTATCATGATATAATTTTATTATTAACATTTGCCTCAAGAAAGTCATAACTTTATATGGGAAAAATTCTTGATTGTGTTTCTGTTATCTTAGAACTGATTTTTTATTTCTTTCATTTTTCTGTTTCCTTCTTTAAATCAATGATTTTCTTTTGATTGTTTTCTCTCAATTAGATTTGCTATAGGCTTTGCTAATTCATTTTTTTAAAAAGTATACTTTCAGATTTAGCCAACATTTCTTGTGCTCTTCAACTCTTGATCCTTTAAATTCTACATTTAATCTTCAACTTTTATTATCTTTAATTCATTGGTGTCATTAAGTTTTCATTTTTGATAGCAGAATGCCTATTGTCTTCTTAATAATGAAAACTGTGAAGGACATGAAGTTAGTTGTGTTTATAGAGGTAGGTTGTACAGCTATTTTGTATATACATAACTGCATTTTAATTTCCACTTTGCCTTAAAAGTTTTTAAGAATTTGATTAGCTGTTTTTATTTTTTAAATTTCCTATTGAAATCATAGTTTTTAGTTTATTCTTACCATAACTCTTCTCATTGCTTGGTACATTTTCTTCCTGTCCCATGTTGAATAAAACATCCTGTCTTTTCTTTAAAGTGTCCTGAATCTATTTTGCTTTCATCTCATCCAGACCTGGATCCCTGTTTCTCTGCTACTACATTTTTTTAATTTGTGTATGAGTGCATAACTTTCTAAAATTTTCTTTTTGGCTCACACATATTGGTACCAGGTATCCAGTACAGACCTAACTTGGTTATTTCAGCTTAAGTTAAATAATTGAACATTCAAGAAATTCACATGTTTTAGAGTTATTGCCTTAGAACACCCTCTAAAAAGTTAATACTTATAAAAAGCTTCAGATTTCAACAATTATAAACTGATGGTTGAAAAGTCCTGCTATGTATTTCCTCTTATCTCCATGTTGATACCTTGGTGATTTTCAGAAAGATACCTGGCAACCTCACTTCCTACATAAATGAGTCATTCACACAAGTGTGAGTGTCTGGGGTCTTCACAGGGCTTTTCTTGGGAGTATGTTTTGAAGCTCACATTTCATGAGTTTGTCATCTCTCTTCTGCAACCTGTTTGAAAGCGAACTCCTCTGCAGAATCGCTGTGCACTAACACATTCAGGGTTGCTTTGTCCTTTGGTCTCGGGTCCTGTGTTCAGGTCACAGATTCCCAGTGACAGGAGCTGTTTCATGACGCAAGACCCAGAATCCAGTAGGCTTTTAGCTCCCACAGCTTTGCCATGGAGAGTCGGTCCTGGTATCCGCCCATGCGCCTGAACCTCTGCTGTCACTAACAGAGCCCTTCACTGCCTGCCCTTCTATCGCAGAGCTCCCCCGAGGATCGAAGGGCAGCGAAGTCCACACTGATCCACACCCCATGCTCCTCACAGAGAGGGGAGCAGCACTCTGCCCAGCAGCAGTGTCGGAGAAGCGCGGAGACAGGGGGTCAGCGGGCCAGGATGCTTGAGTCGCCCTCCATGCTTCTAACTGGCTTTGTCTCCCGACGGTAGAGCGGACATGGATTTATTTTGGGGGGTGTTTCAGTCATCTTTGTTCAAATTTAGGCTTAGAGTTAGTGCCAGATTCAAGCAAGCCTGTTTCCCACCTCTGGCTTTCATAGTTCGTAAGAATTTTATCTTTCTTATGCTTTCTGCAAGAGGCCACGCGGTGGGCTGTTAACAGCATCACTGCAGGCAAGAGCTCAGCTCTTGCACAATCTTTTCCAGGTATAACTTTAGAAAAAAAATTTTTGAACAGCAGAGAAACTTTTGTGAGCAATATGACAAATGGAAATGGAAGTTCTCCTGGAAAAGGGAGCTGGGGCCATTATTCTTTTACAGAGTACAAATGACCACATTTTGAAAATTTTCTCTTTTCTATTTAATATATCCAGGACTGGCGAAAACAGCCTGATGAAAATACCTTGGAGATCAGTGCTGTCTCTCCCCCTCAAAGCCTAATACCTGCACATTTCCCAGGTCTGTGCTGCCAGACAATTTTATTATTTAACATTTATCAAATGGCGGCGGCACCAGGCACTTGGAGAACACATAAAACTCTATCTTTCCCCTGGGCACTTGCACCCCCAAAGTCCAGCCGATGATGACTTTGTAGTTCTGGGGACACGGTGGGGAGGGACCCAGGGGATGCGGCAAACTCATAGCCTGCAGGAGTGGAGTAGAGGAAATCCAGGGCAAGAAGATATGGCACCTGCTCACAGGGCACGTTAGGACAGGCCTCCCCATCACAAACATGTTCTCTCTTTTCCTCTTGATTGCGTGACTCTCTTGATGTACCACTCAGTGCTTACCAGAGAAACAGATTTAATGCAAGATATACAAATATATAAGAATGTACTAGATTGGCTGACAATGGACTCCCACAGAGTCTGGTGTGGAAGAGTGAAAAAGGCCTGTCTCCGTGCTGTAGATACGAAGGATCCAGTTGAAGGCCTGGAGCTCAGTGTAGTGTCTTGTGCAAGTCCATATCTGGAGGCTGAAGAGTCTGCAATGGAAGCCAGGAGACGATGTCCAGGGTGAAGGTGAAGACTCAAGCTCCTCCGAAGAAGCAGAAGCGAGCCTTCCTTCTTCGCGTCCTCTTATGCCACTCTGGTGATGATCCTCCCCATGGGGTCTTCCCCACCCAGTCGTATGCTGAGCCAGTTTAGTTGGACGTTTCTCACTCAACTTGACACAATCAGTTAACTGTCAAATCTGATATAACATTTATTTTCACACTTGATGCTAGATAAATGTGTCACAAAATAAGAAAATGTGTCACAAAATAAAAAATACATCACAAGAATAAGAAAATGACAAGGAAAGACTGATAACTGGCAAAAGTTATTTGGGTGAAATGATGCATTTATATAGTAAGGCATAATTGAAAACTTGGACTTTCATGTGAAACATGATCTTAAATGATGGTACCAAAATTATGTTGAATAGGTTATTTTTGCAAAATAATACAGGAAGATGCTAAACTGACCACAATGGCTTCTGGAACAGTTTTGTTTTGTTTTAGGGGATGGGATTTTGTTTTATATCTGTTCGTTTTGAGGTTATTGCTAATATTATCATAACTACTTTCATAATACCATTTCTACTTTTAGTCTATGTCTAAGACAGGGTAGGTGACAAGCTTCAGACGCTGTTCAAAGGGTCCCTGTGCTGACCTAGAGTCCTGGTGATCAGCTCTACTCACCCATTCCCACCCTTCTCCCCCTGGGAAATTCCGCCCCTAGGGGACAGCAGAAGAGCACCTTCCTATGGCTTCTTATTTAACTGAGGTCCAGGAGGTTGGTGAAGAGACCCATGATCACGGCAAAGCCACCTGCTAATCATGAGCCCAATCTGCTGTCGTGACCTATCTGCAGAAAGACACGTTAGTAAAACTGGGCTGACCTTGGTGGAGACCAAAAAGGCCCCTCTGCATAGACCAGGAGAAGCGCACGACAGGCTGAGAAGCAGAAACAGTGCCATCCCTAGACCACTGTCTGATTAGCAAGAGCGGTTCATGTCCTTGCAGAAGGAAGGGGCCTCGCACTCTGGCTTCCTCTGACTTCCTCTGACCACGTTCGCCCAGTGGTCTCCTGGTTGCTAGTTACCTGCTGTGGATATTTCACTGTTTGGCAAGAGCCAGATGAACGCAGCTCCTCTAGTGGCTGGGGAGGAATCTTTCCCTATTATGCATTCGGTAGCTTGGGTGATAAATCAGTTCTTGGTTCACATAACTCAGGCTTCAAAGCCCCGCTGAACTGCAGCGCCCTGAGGAAGCCAGGACTCTGCCTCCCTCCCCGGCCCCGGGAGGCCGGGTTTTGGGAAGCGGGGTACATGTGCTGAGGCTGCCTGTTGTGTGACAGCACAGTGACATTTTAAAACTTTAAAACCGATGTGAGAAAATCCGTTTGCGAAATGGTATTTTGATGGAAAATTTTTGTCTGTGATCCACAGTCCTTAGCACTTTTCCTTATTCTTTTTCAAGATGTAAAAATTGAGTTGGATAATTATGTGGCGTTTCCATAAAACTAGTGCCAAATAAGTTTTTTTTTCTGTTCCTCAGAAAAATTCCCTGGCTTAGGAATATGGTCACTTCCTGGCAACCCCCTGACAGTCTTGAACTCAGGGCATCTGAAATGCTTATCCTTCCAGGGGAAAATATTGGCTCCCATACACCCTTCTCTTTCCAGCATACAGAAAAAGAGAGAAAACAATTTCAGATGAAGTGATTGAAAGTTTGACCATCCTAGTCTCCAAAGAGTTCTCAAAATCTAGTGACAGTTGAATTTGATTCAGAAATTTTGCAATAAGATATGGACCAATAAAACTGTTTGCTTCACCACTCTCTCCTTTCATCTGCATATAGATGGAACTTTTTTGCAGACATGGAATCTTAATGAAGTCTTCAGGCTCCCTGGCTCCTGGGCCTGGGCCTGCACTGCTCCTGAGGGAGTCTCAGGTAGCTGATACTATCACACCTTCTGGGGCTTTCTCTGCTGCACTTGAGGCTTGTCACGCTCAGTTCCTTCATCTCTTGTTTCCTCCTTAATTCTAACAGAATTTAATTAAAAACATGATACTATAAGAAAAAATGCCTCAGGGACATTTTCTCCCCAAAGCTCAGAGCACCTCCTCTCTTTATTCTTTACAAAGCTCTGTGAAGTGGGTGGGGGAGAAGGATCTTATCTACTTCATGTAATTCTTTAGGAATTGCTCTGATCCCGATTGTACAAAGATCTCACATGCAGTTTTGCATTTATTTCTTGAGTGAGCTAAAGGCACAGTGGGAGGATAACAGACTTGAAAGATATCTCCTTTTCCCCAGTATGAAATTGCTTCAAATGGAAAATTGCAAAATAGAGTTCCGGGTATGTACATGTGCAAGAGTATATTCACAGGACTCGTGAGAGAACAAAAGTTCAGCTCCCAATTGTATGCATTCAAACTTCACCAGTTTAATTGCAAGAAAGTACAACGGGCTGCTGCGGGAAATGCCCGGGAGTGGTGGTGAGGGTCACTCCTAGGGGCTCAGCGTGGGGGATGGTCACAGTGTCCTGAGTGGGTCCTCTGAGGTCCTGTGTTCAGGAGCAGAGCGCGGGTCAGGAGTGGGCACCTCCGGCCTTCACCATTGCCCCAGTGGCACAAAAGGAGGTTCCGCAGCTGAGTGCTGGCACTGCCGTGCAAGATCTCTGGTTCCACGCTAAGATCGTTCAGGGATTCCATGGCAGTGATTTCAAGGCAACCATTCAGGACTGAAGCTACTTCAAAGATGAGACTGCACAGGCTCGCAAGTTAGCAGGGACAGCCACCCACCCCCACCGCACTTATGATAAGTCAGTCCTGATTGTCAGAAAAGTCATCCTAATAACCTGCTCGAATCTCTCCTTCTGAAAGGTGACAAGTGTTTGGGAAACAGGAGGCAGAAAATGTCTCGAGTGTGTGAGAGGTTTCTCAGGCTGCCATTTTCAGCCCTTTTGTCATGACAAATAGTAGTTCAGAACAGGTAGAATCAGGGACCAAGGACAAGAGCATTATACTGAGAGGGTGCAATCCTTGATGGGCATTTGGAACAGAGCACAGAAAAATTGTACTGTGGGGACCCAGCGCTGCCCTCCACTCCGGCCTCTAGGGCTACAGGATCTGATGTTACCGAATCTGCCTTGCTGGCCCTCCCTAGGGCCCTGATAATATCAACAACAGCACCACAAGGCTGAGGACAAGGCCATTTCCTGCCTTTGTTAATTAAAATAATTTTCCTGCATTGATCTCATTATGGCAAAATTCTATTTGGGCAAGATACTACCTTCAGGGTAAAATTAATCAAACGTACAGGAGACTTTTTTCACTGTTCATAAGATTTCTTTACACCCTACCTAAAGGTTATGAAATAGAAGGAAATTGGTGTCAGTACCTGGTTTCTTAGGATGGCCATGGAATCTGTCACTATCGGATGGTCTTCTGGCTGCCTTCCGTTGGAAAACTGTCAACAAAATATAGAACCTATTACTTATTGGACACAAACGTTTTTTAAAAAGCAAGCATACAGTGAACATCTCCAGGAAGCTAGAATTCAACAAATCATTTCCCTTAGTAACAATTCCTGCATGTATTATTTTTGAGTAGGAGGATTATTACATTTGTAATTTTCTCATTTGTGCAGTTTATCAGTCATTTCGGAAAAGCATTTCCTTTGGACAGAGTAGTAAAATGCTGATGGAATGCCTCATTAAACCAGTTAAATCAAGTTAGGATTCCATTTTGATATCAGGTACAGATAAAAGCTGCATTTTGTTAAAAGTGATAGATGTTAAAATTGCACGAAAAATTCCATTTGTGCAGAAATTACTCAGGCTGACGTTTTGGTGATAAGCAAGCATAATGACTATCTCTTCTTAAACCGATGAAAAGAGTGTTGTATTTCATAGATGTAATAATAAAAACGGCACTTTATTCTTACATCATCCATCCAGGCCTCAGACCTATTAAAGCAGCTTACTTGAATTACTTCATTATCTGAAAAGTGCTTTGTTCTCATTTATTATTTCTCACACGAAATTCTGGGAGGCAAGTCAGCATTACTCACCCCATTTTGCAGATGAAAGATAAAATCGACTGTTTAATATTCATGGAGTACCCACAAAGTTCTGGATAGATTCTGACATTTGCTAATGAAAAAGTCCAGACCCTTTACAACTTTACTTTGGAAAATGAACATCCCGGAGTTACATTTATTTTTTATGGGCAGTCTGAGTTATGGGTTTTGGGAACTGGAAGAGGCCTGGGAGATTTCGTCCAACCTCACATGTTTATAGACAAGGGAGGTGGAAGTAACTCGCCTGTAAAAGGCTAAGTCATTTTGCTCTGATCCCAGGGCTGCCGTTAGTGGAGAAGCCATTTAGCCCTTCAAGTCTTGAGCTGCAGGCTGTTGCTGGTTCTCTGCATCTACTCTTCTGTAACTAGTCCCTCTTTGTAACTGGTCCCTCTCTGTAACTGGTCCCTCTCTGTAACTGGTCCCTCCCTGTAACTAGTCCTTCTCTGTAACTGGTCCCTCTCTGTAAGTGGTCCCTCTCTGTAACTGGTGCCCCTCTGTGACTGGTCCCTCTCTGTCATTAGCCCCCCTAGAGAGAAGGAAGGAGACAGAGGAACATTTGAAAGGAGCCACAGAACATTTCAGCACTATTGACCTTTCCTTCCTTGAGCAGTTGTGTAGGAATCTCTGGGAGAGGGAAGTGAAGCTGGTCGGCACCAGCTCACTGGGACTGGGACTGGGAGACATGTCCCAGGGGTAATCATGAATGTCCATCTTGGTTTTCATGCCATTCAAGTCAATCTAATGTCAAGATCATATCTGAGATTAACATAGAAAACATCTTTTGAATTTTCAAAAGCTCCCCAAATCAAATCAAATCAAATCAAATCATCAATTGTTTATTAAGCATCTAATTTGATGGATGTTCTCCAGAGAAGGTTGTTGTCTCTGCCCTCAGGAGAGGCTTGTGTTTTTGTCAAGTGATACATGTGAGAAAAGTTTTCAAGTTAAATAACACTTCTGGTTGAAAACTGGTCTTCTTTTTTTAAATTCTATGTTTACATTTTTGTGCTTTTCATTTGTGTCTTACATTTTTGTCTTGTGTTTTACATTTGTGTCTTGCATTTTTTTTCTAAAATAAAGTTTATGGAAGGATAAATGGCATGGGAGATATTTCAGGATATTAGGAGAATTATTTTTCAAGTAGTGCTTGATTGTTTCTATTGGCCAGTTCTAGTTTTAAGCAAAGGCCACTTTTGTAGTTTTAATGCCATGCAGACTCTGAGCTTTATTTTTGCCAATATTAAGATATAACTGAAATTGTTTAAAAGACTAAGGAGCTATCGTCCGACATCATTAACATGGGAAATGACTTGAATCCAAAGACAACTACTTGACTCAAAAGCACATTCACTGGTAAGTAAGTCCTAACAATTCTGCTGAGGTTTGCAGGTACGGTGTGTTTGGAAATGGAATTATTTTTCCAGTTTTAAGGGGTGTTAATTTTCTACAAATCACTTTATACTCTATTTTACTGGAATATTTTCTTAGGACAAGTCGTGCTCAGTCTGTGTCAAATACTGTGAATGTTAAAACAATAAAAGCTATCCCTTGTGATGAGACTAAGCAGTCACAAGGGTGCTCTCACTCATTCTGGAGTTCTCGCCAGGGACATGGGGCACTGCCTGGGTGGGGACGGGATGAGATGAGGAGTTGAGTGGAGTGGGTGAGGACAGATGCAGTTGACAGATCTTCTGTAAAGACAGGCTGTGCATGTGCCTCGCACAGACAGCCCCTGCACCTGTCTGAGCAGCCCGGGCATTTCCTCAGCCTCTAGTGGCACCTGGTCCATGTTCCCCTTCTCCCACTTGCTGAGGAGCTCAGCTCCTCACAAAAACCCCAGCATTAGTCACTTATTGCCAAACACAGTGTCTTCTCAACATTATGAAGGTTCGGGTTTCCAGGGCATGGTGACACGTATCTGTCATCTCAGCTACACTGGGGGTGGAGGCAGGAGAATCACAAGTTCAAGGATAGCCTGGTGAGTCTCTGCTTCAAAATAAAAGGGGCTGTGAATGTAGCTCAGTGGTAGAGCACCCCTATGTTCCATGCCCAGTACCACGAACAAAACAAAACAAAACAAAACCAAGCCAAGACAGAATAAGACAAAGCAAAATAATAATAATATTATTATAATATATAATATATAATAAATAATAAAAACATGACAAGACAAAACAAACAGGAGGTATTTTTAAAAAAGGAAGTAACTTTGGAAAAAGATTTGTTTCTTGAAGGAAGAGCTAGAGTGAGCATGCATACTGAGGATCCATACTCTATTAGCTTTGGATAAAGAATAGATAGAAAATTCTAGAATTTATTATTCTTTCCTTTTTACAGTTAATATTAACTGAAACATTTTCACTGCATCTACCAGCAAAATTTTTGTCCTAACAAGATTTATGAACTTTATGTGCAGTACAACCATTCTATACAATCCTAAAAGATGTAAATATAAGAGGCAAATCTGTGGCAGAGTAAGAACTGACATGAGTTCTGCGTCACTCAGAGTTATAAACAAATGCATATATATACGTATACCTGTATATATATATATATATTTGCATTTGTTATGTATATATTTGTAAGGGAAGATTTGTGAGTAGATGGACATCTATTTTGAATATACAATAAATGAAAAATGCATGTATCTCAAATGCTATCCAGTTGGGCATTGCAGAGAGTGCAGAATTTTGTCTCAGATCACCATGAACGATGTGGGCAAAGGGATTTCTCTTTCAAGTGTTTACTTTTGCAATGATCTTGAATGTCTTCCTCAGTTTGCTTTCTGAGATGCTACCAATCCTTATTTTCCTAGTCAAGCCAGGTCTCATGGTGCTGGGATCAATTCTGAAGTGGGTATGGATTGAAATAGAAAGCTGTGTTTTGAGGAAAAGATTATTTGTAATCTAGGGGCTTAGCTAATAGAAAATCTAGAACGTTAGACCGTGGACAAATGTGAAATTTTAATACTATATTGGAATAGTCTCGCTCCTATGTTTGAGTTTTGGAGGATATTCCGTCAACCACATTTCACCTCATCACTATTCAGAGAATGCTATCAAGGCAATTACGACACATGTCATCTTTGATAACTCTCTGCCCTGAGAAATCTTATTTTTTCTTGTTACCTAGAATTGGAATTTGGGAAGAACATGAACATACTACTTGTTCTTGTTACTCCTCTTAAACATGAGAAAGTTCACAGAGAAGGAAATATGAGTTTAGAGGTTTAAAATAATCCTAAACCATACAAATGTCCACAATAACACCCTCATTTATTTTAAACTTGGCAGAATGACTTCTGTAGAAGTTTTGCTGGAACAAAAGTGCCACTGAATGAGAAAAGTTAGCATGGTATTAAATATTCAGAAAGCTCAGCACAGCAGGGCTAGTGGAAGGGCAGAGGAGAGGAGATGAGGCTCTGTGAATGCTCTTGCTCCATCTGTCTGTCCTGCAAGGAATTCTGCACACAGGCTCAATTTCACCTGTTGCAAGCAAAACACCCACTGCTGCCTCCTAAGAAGATCTGATGATGTTAATTGCGAGTTATTTTACCAGTGGCTGAGGGATGAAAAGTCTGCACTGGCCAACAGCCTTCTCGAAGATGTGAGCTGTGAGCCACCAGAGGAAAGTGCCTGTCCGTGATGGGTGTTCCTGTAGCCAGAGATTGGATAAGGAATAAGACATACACATCCTGCTGCGCTCTGAGTACCCAGGGAATAGTGCTTGTTTATGTATAACCCTTCCGTTAGGTCACAAACCGCACAGTCTAGTGCTGAGCTACATTTGAGGGAAGACAAGAGCAGAGACCCAGCTGTGGTCCCCATGATGTCCCTGTCATGGAGGAATCCTCTGGGCAAGAGCCACAGGTGCCACCCGTGGGGACAGAACACAGGGGGGATGTGAGCAGGAAAAGCAGCAGTCACACCTGGGTCCTGGCAGCCCTGTTTTCCCACTTTGCCTCTCAGTCTGTACTGTGTGAAAGCTCATCGAGGAAGGGCAGAATGAAGTGAAAGGAAGCCAGGTAAGCAGCCTTTTCCCAACCAGCAGGCTGAGGGCAGATGTGCCAGCCCTGCCAGGAGCTCAGAGGAGAGATCCAGCCTCTTTATAAACTGTCTAAGAGAGACGGAGCCCTCTGGTCAGCTGAGACCATTTCATGGTGCTAGCAGCCACATAGGTTATGGATTTGAACCAATTTATCAAGCACGAGCCACACTATTTGAGTAGGCACAGTCAAGGCGGTGTGGATACAAATAGTCACAAAAGGACGTGATATGAAAGTCTTCCACCCGGAAGTGGCTTCCTGCATGGCATTTGTTCTCGGGAGACTCTAGGTTAGGGGGTCACACGAGGTCAAGGAGGGGTCATGCTTCCTCTCAAAGCTGGCCGAAAGGGAAAGGAGACAGCACATCTCCACCTGAAGAAAAATGCCACAGAAAGTCTAATTCAAAGGTGACATCAACAAATGCGTTAGTTTCTGGGGATGAAAACATTAATCTTCTAAGTTGCAGTAGGAACGTTAAGTTTGATAGATGTGGTCCCATAAACATTCTCTCCCCAAACAGGAAATTGCACTATAAATGATTTTCTCTACTTCTAAGTAACTTAATTGTTGCTGTAGTAGAACAGTAAACTTTTAATTTGCATATTTATTCTTTATTATGCAAATAAGAATATTTCTATTCTGGAAATGTTTCTTAGGCAGGAAGTTGGTATACCAGGAAAGAAGAGTTTGTTCATGGAATTCTGAATATATGATGACCCAAGGCCACTGTGTGGTCAGGTCCCCCTCATCCCTGGGCAGGCAGCAGGTATGGAGTGCCTAGTGTTTGCACAGCAGCTGTGTGCTGGGCTTGAGCTCCTCCCATGGCATCCTTTGGGCTTTTCATTCAACTCCCTTCTGCCCATTTCTGTTCCTTAGGCAACAGTATGAGGGTAGGCATCACTAGTTAAATGCCAAATAATCTTTTTGTTTCAAAGATGATGGCTTGGGTTGTAAGGAAGCCACTGGAAGGGTTATAAGGAAGCCACTAGAAACTCTGATGGATTCATCAGAGGTCACTTCTCCTCCCTGTCTTTTCTTGGTGTTAGGAGATGTTGCTCTCCCAAGAAGTACCGACGGAACCATGACCTGCACTTGGTTGGATTTCACAGGATGATAAAACTTGGCCCTCTTAAGTTTTTCTTCTTTAAATTTAAGATAAACTCTGTGGTTATGCTCAATTTCAACAACTGCTATACATGAGTTCTGCTTATAAGACTCAGTCTATAGAGCACAGGCTGAAAATTCCTGAAAGCTGAGTCTGTCGATACCAGATGGATGCTTTGGGAACACCATGCAAGATGATGGTATGGGAAATCCACGTGAAAGGAAGAAGAGAAGTGAGCCTGTCTGGGAAGATGAGCACAGCCACCTCACTTCTCTGTCTAGAGAACTCCTTTGTCACAGAGACCCGTCTCCTGTTCCCTCCTTCATGCTGGCCCCTGAACATACAAAGGAGCTTCAGTTCTCATGAACACCCTGTGGAATAGAGGCTATCAAGATGTTGTAACTTGCACAAAGTTACACCATTTTAAGTGGCTGAGTCACAAGTCAATTTCAGTTTCATGAGCTCCAGAGTTGAAATACACTACTCTGCTATCCCCTAAGGGAGACCCCTCTCAGTGGACCATCTCCACACAGGAGCTCTTTGGCTCAAACTACTATTTGCTTGGAGTTAAAAAGATGCCCATGTTAAAAGTCCTGGTGGAAAATATTGTGAATTCGGAACATCAAAAGTGAGGAAACACAGAGCACATGTGAACAGTTGTCTAATACCCTATGCATAGCTGTCCAAATGAACATTCTCTAAAGAATTCCAGGGTTTACTCTAGCCTAGTAATGGAAGTCACCAAGGTCAGAGGTTCTCAGCAGTGGTACTACTGACATTTTTAGACCCAATGATTTTTTGTTACAGAAGCTGGTCTATAAATTGTAGGGTGGTTGGTGATGTCCCTGGTCCCTACCTACTACATGTCCCTAGTACTGGGCTAGCTGTGACAAGTAAAATGTCTTTAGATGTCACTAAGGAACCTGAAGAGGGCAAATCACCACCAGTTACAAGCAACTGTTCAAGATCAATTGAACATCTTACTAAAGATGTGTTTAGCAGAGTTTAGGAGCATCTTGATGCGGGGGGATGGCCCAATGTTCACTCTTTTACTGAATGAAAATCCAAGTGTGCGATCATATTTGCACTCCTTTTCTCATGCAGTATGAGTCCATCTGTGCCAGTTCACACCACAGCAGATCTCTGCCTCTTCCTGCCTTCCCCAGTGTCAGGGAACTGAGTCCTTGGAAGGCAAGGCCGGAAAAGTTCATCATCATCATGCGGACACCCAGGCAGATGGCCAGAAAGGCCAGCCTCTGGTTGTGTTTAGGAGTCAGGACCATGCGCTCTGCTGTGAGGACAGTAAGGGCAATGCCAAATACTGGGGTGACCCCACAGCAGCATAGCCCCCCTGAGGGACGGATGATTGCAGGTCAGGACAACTGGTCCCTTGCAGAGTGGAACCAGCACACTAGCATAGGAGACAGGCCGAGCGTCACAGGGAGCAGCAGGCACAGGAGGCCCAGGGACAGAATGATAAATATGTCACTCTGTTCCTAGAGCACCCATGACACAGACACTATGTCCTGAGTCACATGGTTTGGACAAGGACGCCCAGCGGAGTGGCACTTGAGGCTCTTGATCTAAGACCTCCTTTAATGCACTTGGCTATATTTCTTTCCTGATAAGGACAGGGACCACTCTACCCTGTCACATTTATAATGATGTGGATTAATTTTCCCAAGAGTTTCTACAAGGTCTTTCATTTCATTTTATTTCTCATTTTACATTGCAACTGTGTTGTATGTGATCAGTTTCAAGTACAGGTGAATTTTAAGTGGAAATGTTCTGAGAGCAACTGAGGTGTACTTGACATTTTGGGGTCCCAGTAGTTGAGAAGCCCTCAGAAAGGTTGTATACAACTTTGCACTGCAAAATGCCAAGGGAAATGCGACAGCAATTGAAAGTTGAAAGAGGAATTTTATTTTACCCCACATCAGTCACATGGACACTGCAGAAGGATTTTTATTCTATTAACTGGAGAAGGGGAGATGGAAAATTGTCCATTGGTACTGAAAAATTTCTCCTATTAGGCATTCGTCTGTCTGTGTGATTTACAGGTATAGTTTTACTGCCAATCTATCTACACCATGCCAAACATGTATTTTCTTTCCTTGATTTGTCTTACATGAGGAATTGTGTCACTAGAGAAGACTGTAAATCTGTGTTAATTCCTCCGTACTCTTAACTTTTAATGACCACAATCTTTTTCCATATAATAAGAAGAAAAAGGTGTACAGAATATGATATCTGAAAACTGCCAGACATCAAAAACTTTGAAAGAGAAACAAGTTTTCCTTGTGGTTGTTATTGTAAGATTACACAACAATGGAATGCAAAAAATCAGAGACTTATCCCTTAATAAAATGAACTAGCAGGTGTTCAGTTTTGCGTTGAGAGACAGTGGTGACAGAACAGCTTCGTGCTCACACGTTGATTGCACTTTGTGGCTATAGCTAGAAAGCTTAGCTACATGTGGCCATCTGGTTTTGCTCCATTTGCTGTGGGATCATCCCTTCAATTTGGAACATTTGTCTCAGTGCTTAGAACACTGAGGATTTTAGCAGAATTCAGGAATTAATAGATTGATGTATGCTTCGAATCATCCGTGTTAATGATGTCTATTATTATAGCCATATTGATGTAGATTCCATCACTTTTTATCATTTATTCATTCTGTTAATATTCATAGTTTCTACCTGGAATTCAGCACTGAGCTTGGCCACCAAGATGGAGTGACAGCAAAACCAGATGGGGTTGGTCCCTTCCTTCATGGATCTTAGGAGTTAAAAGGAGGAGATAAATAGGAATAGTGCAAAAATAAAATTATGAGAAAGGAATGATGGGATAAACACAGGCATGAGAAAGAGGTGGAGCTCGCCTTTCCCTCTTCTTAGGTTTTTTTTTATTTGGGAAGACACTGAAACTCATGGAGCATGAGTTCTCTTTTTTCCAAGAGAGGCTATGCATGCCAGCCATGGACGATGGCTGTGTGAATTAGAAATCATCACAAACACTGCCTGAGAGCTGTGATGACGAGTTGATGAAGCCAGCTTCGCCTGTCATAGAAGAGGACAGGGTCCTCTTTCCCTTCCCCACCCCAGCTCTATTATCCATTTTCCTTATTTTCTAACTCCACCAGAATCCGACAAACACAGAGATATGTTATCTGTATCAGTGAGTTTATCAAAGTTTTTCTCTGCCCAGAAACTGAGAAAAGCAAATTAGAATTGCTTTAAATTTCCATGTGTTGAACATACACTACATGCCAAGCATTGTATTGGGTATTAGATAGTTTTATCTCTTCACAGATAATGAGAAACCCCAACCTACTTTGCAGAAATCAAATCTGTGTTATATGAAGTCACATGCTCAAGTAATATCAGCAGAATCTGAATACAGGTCTTTCTGCAAAACCAATATGGCCTCCCTCTCCCTCTCCCTCTCCCTCTCCCTGTCTGTTCCCCTCCCCCTTTCTCT
>RJWT010009385.1:0-25195 GCA_004365215.1 Cuniculus paca
AAAGCCAGAAGAGACCCAGAATAGCAAAAGCAATTTTGGGCAATAAGAGCAAAAGCAAGTGAGATAGCAATACCTGACTTCAATCTATACTACAAAGCAATAGTGATAAAAACAGACATGTGAATTAGTGGAACGAAACTGAGGACACAGAAACCTCCTCAGATATTCTCAACTATGTGATCTTTGATGAAGGGGCCAAAAGCATATGTTGGAAGAAAGATAGCCTATTCAGGAAGTGGTGTCAGGAAAACCAGTTATCTATTTGTAGAAGAATGAAACTGTGGATACTTATTTCTTACTGTATACTAAATTAAAAATCAAAATGGATCAAAGATCTAAACATTAAACCTTCTGAAAGCAGGTTTAATTGAAGACATAGTGTAGGAAAGGATTTTCTAAACAGAACCTCAGTTGCACAAGAAACAGCAGCAAGAATCAACAAATGGGATTATAACAGAATAAAAACCTTCTGTAAGCAAAAAAAAATCAATCATTGGACTGAACAGACAACCTACAGAATGAAAAAAATATTTTTGCCAGATACTCCTCAGACAGAGTACTAATTTCCAATATATACAAAGAATTCAAAAAAAAAAAAAACCTAAACCACCTAAAATTAAAGAACCAAGAAAGAAAGAGGCAAGAGGAAAATGCAGCTCTGGACTTCCAGGAAGATGACGCAGCAATTAAACAGCAGCAAATCATCTTCTCAGCTGATTCAGAATCCAGACACTGAAATATAACAAACTGAGGAAGAAAAGAAGAGGAGAGGTGGGTTCCTAGGACTCAGGAAGAATCTGAAGGGAAAATTGCAGCCCACAGAAAAAGTGAAGATACAGACATCAATGCAGAAAAAGACATCAATGCAGAAAACTACACTCTCTTCCTGATAGCTGGCTCTCAGCATGAGAGAGGAGGCTCAAGTCTACAGACACAATGAAGGCAGGTGACTCCAGCAGCCTCCACAGAGAAATGCACCAGTGGAATAGAACAGTGCACGTTGTGAACTACAACAGCTGGTGAGTGACACCAGTCCAAGCATCCCCTGGAGAGAATGCATGGCCAGATACCATGCCTTGCTGGAGAGGGGCCAACTGAACCGTGGACTCAGAGCAGACACGGGCTGACTTCCTATCAGGGTTCCAAGAGACTGAGTCAGGCACAACAGTGGGAGACATCTAGGTTTAGGAAGTCGACATCAGGTTGGCAAGAGACATCCAGAGTATTATACAATTAAGAATTCAGGCCCTAAACAAACTCTCAGAGGCCAGGATCAGCCTAAACTTCTATGGAATTGAGAGCATTAGAATCAGGACCCTGCCCTATTCCTATTGCAGACTTATTGGGGATTATCCAGCATGCTCCCCTAACCCTACTGCAGGCTTGCTGGGGTCACCCATCATAGATCTGGCCTCTGTCTGCCACCTTTGTCCACCAGTGACAGTGGATACATGCCCTGAACAGGACTCTTTGGTTTTGTGTTTTTCTTTTTCCTTGATTGTTTTTCTTTTTTTATGAGTATAAACATTATTTTCAGGGGTTTGTTTGTTTGTGTCTTTAGTTCTTTTTGTTTTTCCTGTCTTTCTATCACTCCTGTCTTCTTCAACGGTGTCCCAAAGCTTTGGGTAATCTTCCTTTGCCCTTCAATCTTGTTTCTAATTTCTCTTTATTATCTACTTTTTCCTCTTATCCCTTTTAAATTTTCTCATCTGAAGGTAGAATTGCTCTATTGAGGCGACATTTACTGTACATAATTTTCTGATGTTTTAGGTTTTGTTACATACTGTAAGTCTTGTACTTAAAGGTGGCAAATGAACAGTTACAGCAGTTCATTTTCTAGACTGTGCTTGATACAGTTGTTATTACTGCTTGTACTAATTTATCAAGAAAACCTAGTTGTTGTGATCAGTTGTTCTTCTTTGTATGCCAGTACTGAGATTGTCTAGGAGTAATAAACAGTACCATAGTCCAGTACTAAAGAACTGGGTGGTAGGCCAAATAGAGAGCAACCTCTTATGCCTGATAAATTGAAGAGGCAGGATGCTGGGGCAGATTTAAAAGCCAAAAGCCAGCTACACTTAAAAGACATCTCTGAAAAGATTCCTTAAGTCATTTTTAAGGAGCTCTTGCAAATAAGTAATTTGTAAGTACCAACACAGAAAATAAATTTTTAAAAATTGATAATGAAAAGACACAAAGGCAAGCTGCAACCCCAGACCTCCAGCTCACACAAGGCAAATCCAGTGGGCACTGAGGTAAAAGAAATCAAAAGCCACCCTGTTGAACCTTCTAATATGGTAGCAGCAGAAGTAACAAAGCAAATGAATAAAGATCTTGAAAAAAACAAATTAGAAATAATTTCACAGCTAACTAAAAAGATGATGACCAAAATAAAGGATGTGGTTAGCGAATCTAGAGTAGATACAAATTTAAAAAATAGAGCAGCTTAGGAAAGTGATGCAACCATGAATGCCCATCACAGGAAAGAACTGGATTCCACAAAATATTCAAACTGAAATCCAGTAGATTAAAAGTCTACTAAAAGTATATGCAGCAGAATGAGCCAAAATGAGGACAGAACATCAAATGAAAGACTGCTTAAAAATAGCAAAGGACCATGAAAAATCAATCCAATAGCTCCTAGCCAATGCAAAGAAAAATAACATAAGATTGATCAAAATCAATGAAAACTCAGAAGAAAGCACAAAGGACATTAAAAAAAAAAACCTGTCCACAGAAGTAATAGCAGAAAATGTCCCATGCATGGAAAAAAATTTTGACATACACATAAGTGAGGCATACAGAACTCCAATTATTGATGACTGGGGGGACAAAAACTACACCAAGGCATATAATAGTCAACATTCCAGAAATTCAACGTAAGAACAGAATATTAGAAGCTGTTAGAGAAAAGAAACATGTCACCTATAAAGGAAAGTCCATCAAAATCACAGCAGACTTCAACACAAATCCTTAAGTCAAGGAGAGTTTAAAGTGAAATATTTCAAACCCTAAAACTACCTCCAAATCGATTGCTGAACTCACAAAATTATCTTTGAAAAATCAATGGAGAAATAAGGTAACTTCCATGATAATAACACCTGAAGAAATTCATGAGCACCAAACCAGCACTCCAAGAAGTTCTGAAGAATATTCTAGAAAGATATAACAAGGACTATGAGTCCATGAACTCCAATGGAGTGAATCCACCAGGCAAGGCAAGAAATTAAACAGAGGGGAAAGAAAGGGAACCAAGAACAGGAAAAATAATATATCAAGGATAACTAAATATGTATCAGTTATAACCGTCGATATTAATGGTCTCAACTCACCAATCGAAACAGATTGGCAGAATGGCTCAAGAAACAATATCTGACAATATTGGCTGCACATAAGAAACACATGTAACTCAAAAAGAAATAAACAGACTGAAAGTCAAAGAATGACAAACAATACTCCATGTGACAGAAACCTGGAAAAAAGCAGGGGTGACTATTCTACTTGCACACAAAGTGGATTTCAAACCAAGAATGATCAGAAGAGTCAAAGAAAGTCACTATTTGTTAAAGGAACAATTCAAGGGGAAGAGATAACAGTCATAAATATATATGTACCAAATAACAGTGTACCCAACTATATAAAACAAACATTAATGAACATGAAAAATCAAATAGGCACAAATACAATTTTAGTGGGGGATCGCAATACCTGTCACACATAGACAAATCAACTAGACAAAAAATCAACAAAGAAATATCGGAATTGAACCAAAACTTTGAACAAATGGACTTAGATATCTACCGTGTTCCACCCCACAACAACAGAATACATATTCTTCTCAGCTGTACATGGTATGTTCTCCGAAACAGACCATACACTAGCACATACAGCATTCTTAAGTAAATGCAAAGGAATTGGAATTATCCCATGAGTTATCAGATCATACTGCAATAAAACTGGAAATCAATGACAAAAGAAACCACAAAACTGCATAAACACATGGAAATTAAATAATACCCTCCTGAACAACCAATGGGTCACAGAAAAAAAAAGAAGTATTAGTTTCTACAATTAAAAGATAATGCTAATACAACACACACTGGTACTTTGGTTCACAAACTTAATTCTTTCCATGCACCTTATCACAAATTGAATTGGTCATGACCCAAATCAAATTCTATACTTAGGATCAATGTTAACCTTATAGGGAAATTTGATTTGGTTTGCAAATAACTCAGTTTGCAGTGAAAATTGTGGAAAGAATTAAATTTGTGAACTGATGTTCCACCATACCAGAATTTGTGGGACACACTGAAAGCAGTCCTATGAAGGAAATTTATAGTGTTTAATTCCCACATCAGAAAAATAGAGTGAGCTAAAATAAACAGCCTAATGTTGAACCTAAAACTTCTAGAAAAAGAAGAATAAGTTAAAAAGTACATATGATGGAGGAAATTATAAAGATCAGAAAAGAAATAGTGCAATGGAGACTAAGAAAATAATACAGTGAATCAAGGAGTTGGTTTTTTGAAGGATTAAATAAAATCGACAAACCCTTAGCTAATCTTTTGCAAAAAAAGAGCAAAGACTCAAATCCACGCAGTTAGGAAAGAAAAGGGTGAAATCACAACAGATCCTGCAGAAATCCTGAAGAAATCCTGAAGATCATCAATACCTACTTAAAGATCCTGTACTTTAATAAGATAAAAAAGGTAGAAAAAAATGGACAGATTCCTTGATATATATGAATTACCAAAGCTGAATCAGGAGATACAAAAATTTTAAATAACCCAATGTTAGTCAATGATATTGAAGATGTAATTTAAAAACTACCAACAAAGAAAAGCCCAGGTCCTGACAGATTCATTTCTGAATTCTACAAGAAATTTAGAGATGATCTAATGCCACTACTCCTCAAACTCTTAAATGAAATTGAATGGGAAGCAGTACTCCCAAATTCATTCCTGGAAGCAAGCATTACCCTGATACCAAAACCAGAAAAGGATTCAATCAAAAAAGAGAACTTTGAGCCAATCTCCTTAGTGAACATGGATGCAGAAATCCTCAATAAAATACTGACAAACAGAATGCAGGAAATCATCCAGAAGATTATGCACCATGACTAAGTAGGATTCATTTCAGGGACACAAGGATGATTCAACATACATAAATATATAAACGTAATAAAACACATTAACAGAACAAAGGACAAATACACATGATCATCTCAATAGATACAAAAAAAAGCATTTAACAATGTTCAACACTTATTCATGATTTTAAAAAAGCACAAAAAATTGGAATAGAAGCTCTTTTTCTCAATCTGATAAAAGCTATCTATGACAAACCAACCACCAACATCATACTAAATGGTCAAAAATGGAAACCTTTCACTATAAAATCAGAAACAAGACAGGGATGTCCACTATCACCACTCTTGTTCAATATAGTTCTGGACACATTAGGCAGGGCAATTAGACAAGTGAAAGAAATAAAAGGAATAATGATAGGAAAGGAAGAGGGTAAATTATCATGATTTGCAGATCAATATTTGAGTCTTCACCAAAAGACTCCTAGAATTAATAACCAAATTCAGTAGCATAACAGGATACAAAGTCAACACTCAAAAATCAATAGCATTCCTGTACACAAATATCAAACTCACTGAGAGTGAAATTAGGGAAACAACACCTTTCACCATAGCATCAAGAAAAATGAAATACTTGGGAATCAATCTAATGAAAGAAGTAAAAGACCTTTACATTGAAAACTACAGTTCTCAGAAAGGTAGATCAAAGAGAGTATCAGAAAATGGAAAGATATCCCTTGTTCTCGGATAGGCAAAACCAACATAGTGAAAATGGCCATACTTCCAAACTGTTATACAGATTTAATGCAATTCCAATCAAAATAGCAAGAGTATAACTCATAGAACTAGAGAAAATAAACCTAAAATTTATTTGGAAACTGAAGAGACCTAGAATAGCAAAAGCAATTCTGGGCAACAAAGGCAAAGCAGGGAGCATCACAATCCCTGACTGAAATTATACCACAAACCTACTGTAATAAAAACACCATTGTGAAAACAAAAACAAAACCAATAAATAGCAATTCATAGCCAATCTTTTTTTCATCTATACTTCTCCCACTTCCCTTTTTCTTACCATTTATTATTTTGAAGCAAAACCTAGATATTATAAAAATTTTCCCTGCAAATATTTGTGTGCATCACTAAAAGATAGTCTCATTTTCCCTTTTTTCAATCTTTTTTCCTCTGTGCTTCATATTCACTGATATTTTTATAGTGCTTGTGATTTTTAATACTAATCATTAAATGCTTAGTTTGGATACATTTTTTTAACCTTGGAATCCTTTTTGCTTCTCTTTTACATCTCCTATTTACTTCTTTATTATATTTGCATTTTTCTTTAAATGTTTAAACAAATTGTATGTATTTATGGTAAGTGTTTTAAAATGTGACTCCTAATTCTGTAATCTCTGTCCTTTCTAGGCAATTTTACTGACTAGTCTTTCTCCTTTACTTGGCATATTCAGCAGTTTTTGACCAAATGATGGGCATTTTATGTATTCATTTTTTGAATATCAAGATTTTGTTGTCTTAATCCATTTCTGTTGCTATTCCAGAAAACCTTGTAATTCATAAAGAAAAAAGTTTATTTGGGCTTACAATTCTGGTGGCTGTGAAATCTAAGTTAGGGCAGCTACATCTGATGAGGAACTTGTGCTATATCAATTCATGACAGGAATTGGAAGAGCAAGCAGGTACATATGACAGACAGAAAACACTAGAAGTTGTTACAGGAAAAATAACTCCCAACCTGTTAGATGTCAGATGTGCCACATGTGTAGTCTCAAAACATCAAGGAATAAAGTTACAAGCCAAAGGTAGAAGTTAGGAGAGTTTCATTGGAAATTAGGAGAAGAATGGCTCCTGGATTTCCAGGAGGGGTCCCACGTGGGTGGCCAAGACTCTTTGTTGAGGGTGCTTTATATAGCAAAATCACAACGTTAAGTTCAGTATGTGTCAAACTACAATCAACAAGTATAGTTGCTTAGCTTTAGAATATTGATACAATAGGAAAGTAAGACATGTAGTTAGGGTATATGGTAAAAAAAAAAAAAGGCATTCTTGGAAAGGGATGAATCCAGATGTTCCTACCTGGACTCACTGGACCAGATGGTGCTAATTATGGCATAATCTCAAGTTGCTGTTTATCCCTAAGGAGAGTTGCAGGCCTGGCTATTGCATCTTCATCTTGAAGCCTGGCTCTCTTCAGATTCACCTCCAGCCACAATCTTTGTGTGTCTCTTCTGTGCTGACTTCCTCAAAGGCACAATTCTTCTCTGATTGTATATTAATTTCTATCTAAATTAGCTCGCTATAGTAGAGTGGTCTCAATTTATAGCCACCTGCTTTCACAGTATCCAATCCAGTCACAAAAGCAAAAATTCATTCTAATGGGAAAATCATTAATCCATTCATAAGGGCTTCATCCCCCACCCAAACACCTCCCACCAGGTCCATGTCCCAACACTGGCACACTGAGCACCAAGTTTCAACATGAGTTTTGGTGGGGACAAAACACACTGAAACCATAGAAGCTGTCTTTCTTTGGCTTTGTTCTGACAATCTGCAAACTTTCTTACGGATCACTCTTATTCCTTTGCAAGCTTTCTTAGAGTAGATCTAGAGAATCTAACAATGTAACAATTGTTTAAATTTGTACTTTGGATACTCACTTTTGGGGTCTCTACTGAATGCCCTGAGAAGTCAACAAAACTTCTCAGCCCTGATTGGGCAGAGCTCAAATTTCTCCTCACTCTGGAATTGTTCAGCTTACAGCTCCCCAAGCTGTTGCTTGTGGGATTCCATTCTGTATATTCATGACTTAATAGTCACCAAGTATTCAAATAGATCCCTATTTAAATCTCTGGAATCTTTGTTTAAGGAATTTTTGTTTGTTGGTTTGTTGGCCTCTGTTTACATAGTAGTCTTCTCTCTGGAGCTCTGCCATGTAATATCTAATCACCTCTGCCTTCCTGAATTCCAATCTGTTGCCTCTTCAATTCAGTGAAACTGCCTGCTATGCTTCTGGGCTTCCTCCCTTTGGCAGCAGATTGGAATGAGCCTCCAGGAAGATAGCTAACATCAGCATGAATTTACCTTACATTTTACTTAGGAATCACAACCTTATGTGCTACTTGTTTCCAATGACTGAAACTGTTTGCTTTGTTTGTTTGTTTGTTTGTTTGTTACTCCCTCATGGCTGATAACAGAAATGACACTTTTTCTAAAACAGAATCAAAAGGCCATTATGAAACCTAAAAACAAACTAACAATTTCTTAATATCTTCATATATCTAGTCAGTAACTAACTTTTTCTTTTGATTGAGAGAGGCAAGTTGAACAAATACCTGTATAATTTGCTTTCCTCTCTCTCTTCCTTTGGGCCCCTGTTCAAATTTCACCTTATCAGACTAGTTAAGGAGGTAAGAATATGCACTCTCCTTCCTCTACTCTGATAAGGTAAAAATCATTCTCAGAAGAAGGAACTGTATATACTGGAGGCTAGCACAGAACAAGCTGAATCTGTTCAAGAAATATCAATGTGCCTACAGTAGATAATATAGAGAAGTACAGATGAGGGCAGAGGGGTAGCCTTTACAAAATTCTGAACACAGAAGTGACACCAAATGGTTTCAGTTTTTAAAAAGTCACTAACTGCTATGTCAAGAAAGAATGATTACAGGACAAGAACAGATGCAAAAGACCAGTTAGAGAGTCACTGAAATAACCCAAACAGCAAATGGTTGGTATGAGAAGATAATAGACGGTGATTATATTTTGAAGATAAAATCAGTAATACTTATCACTGAACAATACATGCGATATGAGAGAAAGAGAGCAGTCAAAAACAATTCCAAGTTCTAACAATGGTACAGAAAGTCATTCACTAATCCAGGAAAGACCAAGAGGGAATAGTTCTGAGAGGGAGATCAAGATGGAAATAGAAAAAGAGATAGGTGGAAATCAAGACTTCTGTTTGTAGCATATATTTAAGAGGAAATATCAAGTAACAGATACACGTCTGGAGTTCAAAGGAGAAGCTGGGAGTAGAAACAAATTTGGACAAATTTAGTGTATTTAAGAGAATTATATGAGATCACCTTGACTTTGTGGACAAATGAACTAAGGATCAAGCCATAGGCACAATAATGTTAAAGTATGGGATTATAAGTAGAGAAATATCTAGCAAAGGAGATGAGATAAAAGGAGGTCCAAGAGAGTGTTAACCTAGAAGTAAATCAAAGTAACTATGTCAAGAACCAGAGAGTGATCACCTGTGTTGAATGCTTCTGATGATTGAGTAACGTGAAGCCCAAGAACTGACCATCAGCTTTCAAACAAAAACCTTGAGTAGATAACAGCAGATGTGATCCAGTTTCCAAGCAGAAGACTTGTCCTTACCAGGAGCATGGATACTTCATTCATTGTAACAGGAGGGAAGATGGAACTGAAGGTACAGTGTAAGTGGCCTGGTAGAAGCAGTGGTGGGAACATGACTAACTTTCTCTCTTCCTTTGGGTCTCTGTTCAAATTTTATCTTAACAGAGTAGCTGAGGAGTTAAGAACATGCATGCCAATTCCCCTACTCTTGTAAGGTAAAAGGCATTCTAGGCAGAAGGAACAGTATTATTAGAGCCTAGAATCCAGAAAAAGCTGAGTATGTTCAAGAAATAGCAAAGAAACTAATGTGCCTACAGTAGATAAATACAGTTCTCTTCTGATACTATCAATTTTTTGTCAATAAATATGTTCTAGTTAGTGAACATTATATTATTTATCAGGTACTGTGCCAGGTACTAGAGAAGCAGCTATCAGTATTATCATATTCCAAATACTTTCTGGGGCTCTGAATATTACAAAAATAACAATAACCTTAAAGATCTGAATATTGTGTTCATATAGAAGGTTGTTTGTGCTGGTGCATCCTGAGACCTAGCATTTAATTCACTCTGTTCATATGTGGAGGAACATGAAGTAGCATTAAACATCTGCTGATGGCATCTTGGAATTCTGCTCCAAGGCACTGCCAAGAAGGGCTTGAATCAGTTAGACATATAGCTGCACAGATCTCTTCTCCCATGACACACAACACTCATAACTGTAGTACTATGGATAGACTGATTATTAAAAGACTTAAGCCATTATACCTTCTTTACCAGAAGCAGCTCTAGAGCTGAAGAAAACTTTAGAACCCTGACAAGTCCACTCGCTCCTTTCAAGAATAGATGTTTTGGTCATAGATGAAATATATTCTTCCTTCACTCCAAAAACTACCTGGTTTTCAGCAGAATTTTGAGAAAATTCTAGGTTATCAACCCCAGGTTATTTAAAGCATGGGGAGAGGATGAAGAGAAAAGGAGACTAAGACATAGTCAGAAAAGCAGAAAATCCAGGGTACAACATCAAGGAAGCCAAGGTAGAAGCATGACTGAGGAAGAAAGGATAAATTTGCTAGCAGGCACATATATTCCGGAAAGCTGTCAGATATATAGTGTCGGAGTGCAACAGTTCAACCAGAGACCAGAGACCTTCCAAGCTGAAGAATCTCCAACATTAGTTTCCTATCTTTGTTGACTGCATTACAAACAGATTTTCTGGGGTAGCTGAAGAGTTTGCAAGATTTTCATTTGGAGAGTGTGTCTGTAGAGACAATAATCAGAGGACTATAATAACATTAGTCATAAGCAGAAAGCCATCAGAGGTTGGAGGTCAGGACGACTCTCCTAGTGCTTGTGATGCCTCCACCTAGGAAAGGAACCATTCCGTGGAAAGCTCTCTGCACCAGTCTCATAGAAAACCTAGAAGTGTTTTCTTAAAACAGATGCCACAATATTGAAAACTCAGTGGACAGTATCCCATGCAAATACATTTACATGCTAGAAAGATGAAAGCACTTTAAACTGGGTATCAGGAAATTCAATCCAGATTATGTAATTTCTTTTTGGTGGCCTCTCCTCTGTGGATAACAGTTTTTACATCTGTCAAATATGAGTTTAACTGCTCCCGCACTCCAACTTACCTGGAATTATAAACTCTGGTTTGACCAGGAGTAAAGCTGTAAAATCATCTAGGCTAGGTTCTTACCTAATTCATTTTAATGGTGTCTTCATTTACTTAGGATTTGTAAACAGATTATCCCAAATAACCTGCCTATGTTTCTTACAGCAAGCCCAGCCATTTGCAGTATTTCTTAAAATACAGGCTTCCCCAGTTACTCAGGGAGCATTCCAGTCTCCTCTTCATGGCCTAAAGAGTCTATCACTAGCCTCACCTATAGCCACTACCTGATCCTTGACCCTTACTGAGCACTTCATAGTTTCTTAGAAAGGGCTCCTCTCTCACACTTTCAGGGCCACTGCCTGGAACACTTTCCCAGCCCCTCCCTCTTCACCTAGCTAACTGCAAGTGAAGCAGGAGACTGCACTGGATCCCAAACCAAATCACTAAGACACGGAGTAGGAGAAAAGAGAGTCTTTATTGCCAGCGTCTCCCAGGTGACTAGTATCTACCCGAGAGTGGAGAACACAGCCCTGTTTCCACTTTTATATTGTTTTTATTCTATGGGGCAATTTCTCATGACAAATCAGCACAAGACAAAACTACAGAGGCAAAAGCAATGATTAAAAGGAAATGAACAGTGATCAAGGGAGACAGGGACTCCACACAGGCCTTTCAAGTTCACTATGCTCCACTGACATTATCTCACTGCTGAACCCTGTACATGGCCAGGATCAAACCCATCAACCTCCTCAGAGAGCTCAGCTACCTCAGTATCTCCAGGCAGCTTAGCTGCACACTTAACCCATGGCTGTCCAGCTTCACCCTAGGAGATGGTCTCCTCTCTCACTAGTTCCTCACTCCAAGGGTCACCTCCTCCATAAACTCACCCCTTCATTGAGTTAACAGATACACAGTGTGCTAGGCTCTGCTGGATTCTGACTATCACACTGACCCTCTAATCCTCATGACAGCACCCTGGCCATTTTTTACTGTAACATCTGTCACCCTGTAGCACCACTGTTTATGGACACATCTGTCTCCAGCTTGTTAGGAAAGGGTTGACATTATTTTGTTTGTATCCCAGAATGGTGCCTAACAGAGGAACAACTCAACAATATCTGAGCAGTGGGTGAGTTCCTAATCAGTAAGAATAAGCCTGTGCCTAACAGGGTGTACAGTAGAATAGCACAGTGGACAGTAAGGAGCCTGGACTGCCTGTGTGGCTTTGCCACCTTTGTAAATGAGGATTTTTCATCTGGAAAGTGGGGGTAATAGAGTAGCTGCCTATCAGACTATTATAAAGAGTCACTGTAAAGTGCTTAGCACAAGGCCTAAAACGAATCAAAACTGCTAACTGTTGTAATTAGAAAAGAGAAAAAGGGGTCAGGGATGTTGCTTAGCAGTGCAGCACCTGCCTGGCAAGTGCAAGGCCCTGAGTTCTATTCCTGGTACCAAAAGAAAAGAAAAAACAGAGGAGAAGGAAGAAGTGGGGCTTTCTTGGGAGATTCTTGAGACTATCAGTATCATCTTCTCGCCTAGAAAATAAGTGAACCCTGGAAGTATGAAGTTCAGATTTTTGTAAAACACCTGCCATTGAGATAGTGTTGGGATGTTAGGGTGTGTGAGTAGAGAGCCTCTAAGCATACTTTCCTTCCAGTGAGTTCATGGAACACTCGCCCCCTAAACCAAAGGTGAGATGTTGCCCTGAGGGAACAGAGAGGCAGATTTGGGGCTCTGGAACACAGTAGAGGAACCCCTAGGCGCAATGACCATTTAAGGAATGTGCATATTCATGGAATTCTGAGGAGAATCCTTTTCAACACTCTCAGCAGGCCAGGATGGGAGTGAAGGAAGGCCTTTTCAGCAGCCAGGCTCCATCTCCACCACCAGTAATGGTCTCCTTTGACCATTATTCAGAAGCTGCCTGCAACACTCTACTCATTTTCCCTCGGTTTCCTGATGCAATCCAGCCTGTCCCACAGCCAGGCAGTGTTCTTAATTATTAGTGACCTCATTCTCTGAACTCTAGGCATCCCTGAGTCCAGGAAACTTGCCTGAAAGAGGTACAAGTGGCCAGCATCCTTATCCCTTGAGTCCCAGGGCTCTAAACACTTCTCTGATTGACATGCTGGAGGTAAAAGACCAGGATTTGGTTCCCATATAAAATCCTAAACTGCCCTTGACACCTTGGAAGCAGGGGGCCTAATTTCACTCACTGCACTACTTAATTTCACACATTTCTTTTCTCATTAAGCATTCCTGCTGCTCAAACCCTTGGGTCCCTGTTACTTTTACTCATGGCCTTGGAATAATTTAAATTAGTCTAAGTGAGTTAATATTCAAATCTAGGAAGACTGATGCAGGCATTTAACCATGGAGGAAGTGATTTGCAATGCCCAGTAAGATGCTACTCTACCCATCAGAAAAGTCAGTCTACTGTAAATAATTTGTGCATCAGAATCATTGGGTTTTTTCATTCATTTTATAAATATAGTATCTGTAAACATAAAATGTAACATAAAACAGCAAATCAAGGGACTTATCCAAAGTCGTACTGCCAATAATGGTCAAGCTAGAACTTGAACCTAGGGTTTACTGAATTAAAGTCAATTATTGTAAGTGAAAGCCTATAATTCTCCAATGCTCAGCTAAAAGCCGTTCCACTAAGGTAGTAGGAATTTTAATTTAAAGGAAGAGAAAATCAACAAACATTTTTCCACAAGCATTTTTTCCAGCCTATAATGGTTCTTCTAATAAGACTTTGTAAATGTCTGTTTAAACAGGCACAAATGGAAGTATATTTCAGTGTTTAGAAAATTATGGCTTCATTGAATTATCACACAAATTTTGGTAGGCCATGCTTGAGAAGCAGCTTTGCTAAGGAAAAAAGCAGAAAGGAGGTTTCTCTTTTCCTATTGTAGTACTCTAATTTGAACTTCAGAAAACAAAGCCATGATTCTTCTCTAAGTAGTTGTTTTTGAATTGCCTTTCATCTAGAAAAACGTTTCAATTCCCTTTATTTGATGGGCCATTTTGACCAGAAAAGGGAAAGTTCTGATTAAAACAATTCCTGGGAAGAGCCCCAGAAGTGTGGAGACAGTCAGTGTCAGTGATACAGGGCACTGAAACTCCCAATTTACTATATAGGTCTGGTACAAGTTCGTGTTCTCTAAAAGCAAAGAATGAATTTTAGGAACAACGGAGATTAAGAGCAGAATATATTTATCGAAAGAAAGAAAGCTTCTGTCTGAGAGGCAGAAGGGGTCCCGAATGGGATGCAAAGACCTTTTCTAGGGACTTTATAGAACAAAACCACGAGGTCAGACAGGAGTAAAGTGGGGAAAAATGGGAACTCCCAAGGCAGGCAGGCATGAGGTGGGTCAGAACTATGGTCAACCAGTAAGATTACTCAGGTTAAATTGAGGACAAATGGGGAAGTGAGTCACTAGCAAGCAGGCATGCATATAGAGCAGTGACTCTTTCTGTAGGGGTTTGGGATGGTGACTCCTAGCTTCCTCCGGGTGACAGAGAATTATTTAGAATATCAATCCTTAGGATATGGGTGTATTTGCTTGATCTTTTGTCTTGAGGTCTGGTCTACAGCAGGAAATGTCTGTCTCCTCCAAGGCTGCAAAGTATCTGGCCTTCTGCACTGGCTCCTTTGAGAACCTAGGCCTGTCTGACTGCCTATAGTATTTCTATCTAACTCAGTTGCCTGTAACATCAGGACTGGCCTGAGAATGACCTAAGAGATATTTGGGCTGCCCGCTACAAATAGTGGACTCTCCATTACTGGCAATAGCTCCCCATTCCCCCAGCAAAAGGTAGGGCAATAAAAATTTTAACACAGGGCTAATGTCACCCTGCAGTCACCAGATGCCATCTCTGTGTACTAACCTGTGCTGATTGCCTTACAGCCTTAAACCCAAACATTTTATCCAGATTTTTTGAGATTTCTTAAAATTGTACCCCAACCTATTCAGTCCCCACTTTAGATATTTGCTGATATTCACTCCAATGTCAGACTGTCTATAGGGAGAGGGACACAATCTGATCTTCCCCACAGCTTCAATCTCTTGGTGGCTTCAATCTCTTCACACGCTGTTATTACAGTCAGCTCGTGTGTTCTATGACAAAGTCAGTCATGCTTTGGCCAGGGCAGACATCATTGTCTGCTCCCAGTATTATCTTTGACTCCAGGCTTTTTCAGCAGCTGGCTCCTCCAAGACCACTGTATTATAATGTGGAATCTGTCAGTGTGCTTGGGTTGCAGGTCTAGTGAAAAAAGAGAAAGATACACAAGCAAAGGGTTGGAGTGTGAAACTGTTGAAGGACTATTGGTTTGACCTGCTCTGCTGGAATACGGGATATATGGAAAAGTAGATGATCACAGGAGAGTTTAACACTTAGCTTGAAGTCTGAAATTTATGTTGGGGTTATGAGGAATACAATGCAGTTGTCTGCAGACATGACCTGGACTTGATGACATAAGAAAAACTGAAAGGGCAAGATGGATATAAGAGTCTACCAAAAGATCTACAGAACTATGATCTCTACTGAGAGCCAAAGGAGTCAGGGCTGCAAGAATACTGGACAAAGGGTATGAAAGTAAGGGTATGACATGTAAGGGACCAGAAGGGATATAAAGGTGGAAGATATAAACAGGACAGTTTAGGGTATGTGGTATTTTGGACACTGGCAGAACATTCACTAACAGCAGTCTCTGAATGGTAGGAATTCAGTTTTAAAGGTCCTAAATTGGAGGATATTTGCATAGTGACTTCATTACTTACAATGCAGGTCTAGAAGGACATGCATAAAAGTAAGCCCAGGCCACTTCAGAGAGCTGGCTTGCAAGAAGGATGGGAAACAAGTAACATTTTGTTTGGATACCTCTTGTTTACTATGTAACAATGAGGGCATGTCTTTAAGAGTCAATAAATTGTAAAAAGAAAAAATAAGGCCAAAGATTTAGCTCAGCAGCATAAGCACCTGCCTGGCAAGTGCAAGGTCGTGAGTTTGATCCCCAGTACCAAAAAAAAAAAAAAAAAAAAACAAGGAAAAAGAAAAAGCAAAAACATATTAATCCCAAACTAGGCCAGGTGTGGTGGCACACAGCTGTAAACCCAGCACTCAGGAGGCTGAGGCAGAAGGATCACTGCAAATACGAGGCCAGCCTGAGCTACACAGTGAGTTCATGACCACCCTGAGCTACCATAGCAAGACCCTGTTCAAAAAAGTAAATAAATAAAAATTTAAAAATTAAAAATAAACCACAAAGAACAAACCCTGAACTAAAGCTCAATGAAACTGTCATAGAAACACATAGGAAAGCATTCTAACCTATAAATTAGGAAAACTGGGTTCGAGGTCATATGTGGGACTTTAGAAATTCCTGACCTCAATTTCCCTATATTTAGTTTACAACGGAATGATTAAGACCTCCAATTCTTTTTTTTTTTTTTTTGCGGCACCAGGGATTGAACTCACGACCTCATGCTTGCGAGGCAGCCGCTTAGGCCACTGAGCTAGATCCCCAGGCCTAAGGCCTCCAATTCTTAAAATGTGTAAGTGCCAGCAACCATATTTGTCCTATATTGTCTCCAAGAATCTATCAATGGGCGAGATCTCTCTCCTGACTTCTGCAGATGGTCTGTCTGAACAGACTTGAATTACATTCTCAGCATCTGAGTCTATCCTGATTCTAGACACACTTCAACCTACCTCTGTATATCAACGTTCTCAACTTTCAGGAACTGACACTTTCATCTGTATTCTGATCCCGCCTGCGTTCTCGTGTGTGAAAAATGGGCTCGGCCTTCTCTGTGTCTCTCGCAGGAATGATTTGGTCTGAATGCAAAGAAATCTGGGAGGAGGGGCCGCGGGAGTACGTGCTGCACCTGTGGAACCTCCTGGATTTCGGAATGCTCTCCATCTTCGTGGCCTCTTTCACTGCGCGGTTCATGGCCTTCCTGAAGGCGAGCGAGGCCCAGCTGTACGTGGATCAGAACGTGCAGGACGACACGCTGCACAACGTGTCACTTCCGCCGGAAGTGGCGTACTTCACCTACGGTGAGTCGGCAGGGGCATCTCAAGGCTGTGCACTGCCCCAGTCGCTACTGGTACTTCGTCTTGGGCTCTTTTTCTAAGCTGCTATCACAGTTTGTGATTTGTGACGTGGCTGACTTTAGTCTTCTCAACATGTAATTAATTAGTGACTTAGGAATGAATAATTTTTTGTCATTAAGAAGTATTTTTTTGTTTTAGAACGGTTCTTAGGAGATTTCCGTAGTTCTTATTGTTTTGTTTTATAAAGAATGTTTTTTCTTGATGTGGATTCAGAACTAAAGGGAAGGTATACACTACAAAATGTTCCTTTCATATTGGATCCCTCTGTTTTGTACAAAGTCCTACTTTTCTAGTTTACAAACTTTTTTCTTGTGGTATGATAGGTTCTTAAGATAACTGAATTTTTTTTTTTTTCAGTACTGGGGATTGAACTCATGACCTCACACTTGCCAGGCAGGCCCTTACACCGCTGAGCCAAATCCCTGGCCCTTGGCTTTATGAGACAGGGTCTCGCTATGTGTTCAGGCTGGCCTTGAGCTCACTTTGTACCCCAGGCTGGTCTGAAAACTCACAACAGTCCTCCTGCCTCAGTCTCCCTAGTGCTGGGTTTACAGGCATGTGCCACCAAGCTGGCTAGATAACTTAATTCTTTTAAGCCAAAAGACCTATAATTGGAGGTAGAAAATTGAGTAGGAATAATATAGCATCCATTTATTGAGGGTTTACTATGTTGCCAGGAACTCTGTAGACATTTTACACACATAAACTCCAGTCTTTGCAGTAGACCTACAAAACTGGTGTATTTTGCTTGTTCCTGTTTTGTAGATAAAGAAGCAGGTTTTCTTGGCAGAGTTTATAATAGTACCAGAAATACAGGATTGCCTCGAAAATCAGGGATACTTAGCCTCAGATTAATTGAAAATCGTGCCAAATGACCTGGTAGTTATGTCCCCAGGCTTTGGAATTTGGGAGACCAAAGTTCAAATTCTAGTTCTATAGTTTACTATGAGACCTTGTTTACTTAACCTTTCTGAGTCTCTATTTTCCTCTTTGTAAGACAGAGATAATGATAACCTACATCAAAAGTTTGTTTTGAAGATAAAATAAAGTAGTACATGTGAAGAGTTTTACACTATATCCTGAAAATATTAAATGCTCACTAAATGATAAAAGAAATTATCAGTACTACCTCTTGGGTCATTTGCTTGATCAAACATTTTCTTGCTACACATACTATCCGTAGTAAAACAAAAGGATGAGCCAGGCATGGTGGTATACAACTGTAATGCAAAAGCACTCTGGGAGGCTGAGTTCAAAGCCCTGCCTGGGCAATTTAGAGATTTACAGAGAACCTGACTCAAAAGTTTTTTTAAAGGGGTGGGGAACTGGGCATGCAGCTCACAGCAAATGCTGGCAAGGCAGGAAGGGAGTAGAGAAAGATATATGAGAGGGTAAAAAAAGAGCAGTCATTTGTTGTTAAGGGTAAAAAGTAACCATTCATTGATGGCAGTTGCTACATCTTGAAGGGTTTGAGTGTCGAATTTTCCTGTTAGAAACTGGATGATTTTTGTGGCCGCAGAATCTTTGTGGCCAGGTACAGTAGTAATATGCTGTAGAGAAATGGCTGTGCAAAATTTGAGTTGCTTCTCACTTTCAATGTAGAATATATTATGTGTGAATGTGATGACAAAACCCTTATTAAGACATGGAGAGTCTTGTATTAGAAATCATCTTCTCCCCATTTAGCAATTCAGACTTTCTTAAAGCAAAATGAGTTTCTATGTTTTTACCTCTGTTGTTGCTCAAGATTCATAAGGGAAAGATGAGAGATATTTTTCTTAATGTCATGATTCAGTTTACAACATTGTCCATTTGTGACTTCTACTCCTTTATGAATTGTATTAAGTCTCATTCAACCCAAAGCATAGCACATTATTCTCCTTGCTTTTATGGTTCACCCCTGTGCCCTTAGAAATCTGGTGATCTCTCCTAATGCTCACACATGCCCCCAGAAACAGGAGCAGAGTGCCCTCTTGTGGCCAGATAGACACTGGTTCCTTCAAACTTCCGTAGCACTATAAGCAAAAGACAGGTTTTCAGTTTGTTGGTAGGACCATTTTTGTCAGCTCCTAGGAGTTCCCTTTGTCTGAACCACCACAGTGCTGTTTGTCCTACACAAATTACTACTCTTACAAGCCCATCCAAATAAAATAGTTTTTGCTAAAAATTCTGGCCTGGTCACTAGGATCTGAAAACAGCAAAATCTATGTTAGTAGATTACAGGAGTGGCTTCTATTATTATTATTTTTTTTTTTTTGTGGCACCGGGGATTGAACTCATGACCTCGCACTTGCCAGGCAGGTGCTTAGGCCACTGCACTAGATCCCCAGCCCGTGTCTTTTTGAGACAGGGTCTCACTATGTCATTCAGGCTGGCCTTGAGCTCACTTTGTAGCCCAGGCTGGTCTCAAACTCACAACGATCCTCCTGTCTCAGCCTCCCGAGTGCTGGGATTACAGGCGTGAGCCACCACACCCAGCTGTGGCTTCTATTATTATAGCTGAGGTTGAAGATAATAAATTATAGGTGGCAGAAAAAAAGAGATTCTTTTTGGTACGTCTTTAATAGATGAAACCACGTTCTATTTCATGGGATTCAGATGTGCTATTTATCAATAGAGTGACAGATATATTGGAAAATACATAATTTATTCTCCTTACTTGTCTCTCATGGACTTTTGAGTTATGATCTTGATGAGAACATAGAGTCTATAATGTTATTATATTTCCAAATGTAATTTAGAATGTGCCACATGAAATTTTGTGGCCTAGCTTCCCTTACTAAAGGTTCCTTATTGCTCTCTATTATGTAATTATTTGATAGAGTCTACCTTTGAAAATGAGGAATGAAATTTTTCCTCTTCCATTGCCCTTGGGTTCCAAGAATTGCTATGTAATATCCTTGCTATCTGCACTTACTGAGTTCTGTAAAGGACCCCATACCCCAAATTCCATCTTTAGAATGGCAATATCTACTCTATGGGGTTGTTGTGAAAATTACAGCTAATGTAAGTGTAAGGGCTAATTTAGGTTTCTTGATGTTTCTCAATTTGAGTCTCACTTAGAATTTCTCAACAGGGACACTATTGGCTTTTTCAGCAGGGCTTTTTTCATGGTGTGGGGCTGTCTGTAGCTTTGCAAAACATTAAGCATTCCAGCAATACTCCAACCCAGTCATTGTGACAGCCAGACAGCCCCAACACTTTTCCTAGGAAAGAGGTGCTACCCTCATTGAGACTCTCTGCCCTAAAATATAGTATGTAGATTATTAGTGATAAATGCTATGCCTCATACCATTAAAACTGCAAAAGGAACACTTTGTTGGTTTTTTCTGCTAATACAGGGCAGCTCTGGCTCCAGTGATCATCACTGACAACATGCAGTCTTTCCAGCTAAGGAGTGGCCTAGGACTCTTACTCACCCGGAAGAGAGTTATCATGACAAAACTGCCTGATTGGTCACCATCTGAGGGTCCTTAGCTAAATCAGGAGACAAATTTCTTAACATGTTACCTGCTAAACAAAACCCAAAAGTGTTTTCTCAAGCAAGATCCTTCAGATTCCTGGTTCCCATATGAGCTTGGCTGATTCCAAACCCATCCTCGTCCCTACTTCTCCAGGAGGTGGCATAGATCCTGTATGTGCAGTTTAAACACTGTTGAGGGAACAGAATAGCAAGCAGTGTGCGAGTCTCATGGCAGGGATGTTCACAGGCTACCATGGGCACACACTAGGGAACAGGGATCCTGCCCAGCCTGTGGTAGTGACAGAAGCCTTCTTGAAAAAGTGACACCAGAGCAGAGTCTTGGAGAATAACTAGAAACAAAATGAGGAGGGGCGTTCCGGGCAGGTGGAACAGCACATTCAAAGAGATGACAGTTTCTGTGTATTGGGGTTAATCTAAGGGCAAGGCAGAAATGGCAAGTCATGTGTGGAGGCTGGTATCGCTTCCACAGCAGATCCTACTCCCTCTCCTTTGAGTAACCCAGATTGTTTTCTTTTAGCCAGGGACAAGTGGTGGCCTTCAGACCCTCAGATCATATCGGAAGGACTCTATGCAATAGCAGTTGTGCTGAGTTTCTCTCGCATTGCGTACATCCTGCCAGCCAATGAGAGTTTTGGGCCTTTGCAGATCTCCCTGGGCAGAACTGTGAAAGATATCTTCAAGTTCATGGTCATTTTCATCATGGTATTTGTGGCCTTCATGATTGGAATGTTCAACCTATACTCTTACTACCGAGGTGCAAAGTACAACCCAGCATTTACAACGTGAGTATCTCACCCTTGAGGGTCTCTGACCTTCCTGGGAATCCTTGGGGGATCTCTTCCAGGTGGCTTCATGCAAAACTTGGGTTTCTTTGGTATTTCTCGAGCTTCAAGGCAACGTTATTCAAAGGTGGGTTAGATTGCAAGTTCAAAAGGTGAAAGAACAGAAGAGCTGGGTTAAATCCTCATTTTACCACTTTCATGCTAGGGCCATAAGCATATTCCTTAATATCTCTGAGTCTGAATTTCCTAGCCTTTAACATGGGGATGATAATAATAATACTTTCTCCATAGAAATAATATCAGAATTCAGTGAGATGCTATAACTCACATGGGACACCCTCAATAAATGGAAAGGATTACTATTACTATCATCTTATCCTGTGTTCTCTAGAAAATAGAACCCTGGGAAAAACTTACTTACCTGCACTTCATTAGAGCAGGAATTGTAGTCCAAGGGAAATGAGATTGAGGAGAGAAAGAAAGTAAAGAATGGGAGGAAGGTAAGGACAAGGCGTCATCACTCTATAGAAGGTATGGGAAGTCTGGTATGGAGAAGGCTAAGACAGGCTGATCCCCTGACCACTGACTGCCAGAACATAAAACCTGGGCATAACAGACCTCTTGAGGGAGACTACAGGGAAACATCACATACATCTCAGGAGAGCCAATCAGGATTTTTTTAATAGAGAATTTATCAATCAAATTTTTCCCATCTTCTGTCTCTTGTAAGTCAGATCCATGAACTCGACTGCACTTTCAGGGAAATGCTAGGGCAATTGTGTCCACATTACATAGAGGTATGTTTGCAAGTGGGTACAGGTCAGCAGCGGTCCATACCTGGCTGGGAATCTAGGCATGCCAGTGTCTGTGCACGGGCATCTTGCATTATTGCACACCTCTGTGATCACAGATTGAGGCAAGGGAAGCAGAAGACATGTGGGCTGGGTATAAGACACTGATGTCATGGGGGGGTCCAGCTGGCCAAGCAGGCATAGCAACACAATGGCACTCCCTGCATAGAAGTGGAGACAGAGCTCACCAAGCCCATATCCACAGAGAGCCTAAACTTTTCCTTCCTGTGGTAAATGCCAAGTGTTCTCCTGGATGATCACCCCTGGCACCAAGTAGGATCTAATGAAAGGGTCCAGCAGGGAAGAACCTTGATACAGGCATTTACCATCTGATGGTCCTTAAGCCAAGTTACTTGATTTGAGCTTGTATATTCTCATCAGTAAAATGGAAATAAGATGTCCAGCCTTATTAATAATGCCTTCATGCATAAATGCAGTAGTTTATGTAAAGCAGGCATGTCTTACCTGTGGCCTATGGACTGGCCTGGACCACATTGAGTGAAGTTGATAATACAGTTAATGTATTCAGGTAACAAAACTTCCTTTAAAAGCACTTTTATTATAATCTAGTTGTGTCCAATCCACATGCCACAGGTTGAACATTCCTGAAAATATCTAGCCACAGAGCATTTGCAAGCTTTGTCCTTCCCAAGACCATCCTATTTCTAGAACATCTCCTTGTCTTCCTTCAGCAAGCTCCTTCCAGAGTCTTGAAAGGAGATTCAGGATTCCACCAGAAGCACAGCAAGGGACCAGTAGGGCTAAGCATTCCCTGACACTTGTCACAAGGAAGTCCTGAGTGGCTGGCATTTTCATTATTGAGCCATTAAAAATGGCTCTGAGCCTTAGTCACATAATCTCCCTGAGCAATTCTACCTGGCGGTGGGGCCTCAGCTTACCTTGCTTCTGAAGAAATCATCCATCAAGGAGAAGACAAAGAAGAAGAAATGAGATACATAGAGTGCTTGGGTTATTCTAAGCCTTCAATAAATGGTAGTGATGATAATAGAAATGGGAACAAGGGGTAGGAGGAGGGTAAATGACAGACAGAGGAACCTGGACAATCATTCAGCACTGTAGGACTACCTCTAGACACTGGCCTGGCTGACAAACTGCCCACTAGCTCAGGTCAAGAACAATGTGGAGGCAGCCTGGACTACTTTATATCACTTCAATACTCAGCAGTTAACTGTTGAAGAAATAGATATTATGGTTTGTATCTAGGTGCCTCCTCCCACGCCTCATGTAGTCATGGAAGAGACTGAATCTAGCCTTTGTGATTGACTTGTTCTCTAGTGCTGGGATTGGCAGTGTGAGTGCTGCACCCACCCAGGGGTGGAGCCAACATACAACGTAAGGTCAAGAAGGAGGCAGGTTTTTCCCTCTTGCGTGGTTCCCTCTTGCCACTTGCAGCCACTATGAACAGCTGTTCCCTCAGCCACGCCACCCTGCCTCGGAACCAGCTGAGTATGGACTGAAACCCCCAAAACTGTAAGAAATAAACCTCTCCTTCCTTCACTTTGGGCCTCTGGTATTTTGTCTCAACAACAAGAGAAAAGTAACCAAGACAATAGGGTAAGCTTGAATAACTGAAAAGAAAATTTGTGGTGGATGTGCTGGAAGAAGGCATCCACCCATCATGAGATACATTGTTATTGGATACAAGAAGATTTCAGCCAATAAACAAAGGCTCTTACCCTCAATCTTTGTTACTTTCCTCATTGCTGGGACAAAATACCTGACATTCACAACTTAAAGGAGGAGAGATTTATTTTGGCTCATGTTTCAGAAGTTTCTGTCCATGTTTTCTGACTCCGACTTGGAAATGGCATGGTTAGAAGGTCCTGCTCACATCATGGCTGTCCAGAGGGAGAGAACAAAGGGAGGAGCCAGGGAGGAAGAGATACCCTCCCAGGTTGTGGCCCCAGTGACACCCCTCTTCCCAGGAGGCCCCATCTCCTAATATCACATTTAGCTACAGTACCCCCATGGTCCAGGAATCTTCCAAGAGCCCTGCCTATGAGCACATGGGGCTTTGGGTGACATCCAGATAAAAACCTTAACACTTTACATGGTCAAGACCTGATATTCTCGCCTATATCTCAAATCTAGTGCAGTACATTGCATGCAATATTTCCCCAGTACGTGCTTTGTGAACAAGAGTGAAGGAATAAACAGGAGAAATAAAGTCAATTTTCAAGGCAGCAGGGTAACCAGTAGACTGGGAATTTGGCAGTACGAGCTTCTGCCCATCTCCACTGCCCAGGCTTGTCTGTATAGCTCTTCTCCTTCCCTTACTAGGAAACTGTATGACCCACAGGACCATGAAAAAGGCCACAATTCACTACCAGGTATGGCATGGCTAATCTATCTATATAGGTCTGGGCTGGAGTGTTGATTAGGAAGTCATGAGGAAAAATAAAATCAGGAGAAAGGGGCAAAGTAACTGCTTCCCATGTGCTAGAAACCAAATGAAGACTGTCTAGCACACCTTTCTGAAAATAGATGGCTTGAACTAGTTCATTCGAAATATGAGTAAACACACAGTTTGAACAGTCTTAACCGAGGTTAGTGTACTTGAATCACACCAGAACCCAACCAAAGACCCCAGGTCTTCCAGCGTAAGGACATGAGAGCAAAGGGAGAGAGGGGTGTCAGCACAGTTTAGCAAAAACAGGACATTCATTGCCTTGGCAGTTCCTGAAATGGGATGTGTAGCTGTAAATAGGATTTGATTGAATAAGAAAAGTCAATAAAGCAGTGAAGTGGAAAAAGGAAAAAATGGATTTTTGTAAATGTCATCTTTTACCTTTTGACTGCTCTCTGGAGCATGTCACCCCCAAGAGATTTTCTTTAGTAA
>RJWT010009386.1:0-25193 GCA_004365215.1 Cuniculus paca
TTCCATGTCTTTTACATTCCTGTGATGACCCTGAGAAAGCCCTGCAAAGTACAGCTGACCTACGAATGCTTTCAGTTCAGTTAGCAAGATGTCATAATAAATACCTTTTTGATTGTGGCTATGGGTACATAAAGAATGTTAACTTGTATTTCAGCATCTGTGCATTTCAGACATCTTCTAGCACTTTGTCTGCTACGAATGATTTCCAACATTGAATGACAGTGTGGGTATTTAGTCCAATAGGTTTCACCCCTGCCAAGATCCTCACTATATTTTCAGACCTAGTTCTAACGTTGGATCATTCCATTTGGTTGCATGACCATTTTGTATCATTTTGACTAGTCAAAGATATTCTCACATTGCTGTTTTGTTCATCATCTGAATCAAGGAGGTCTGCATTCCCTGAGGCTCTATTGGTCAATTCTTGCTGCATTTCACTGTCATGGGAACGTTAGCTCACATGGCCAGTGTCAAAGTCATTATCATCTTCATCACCCATGCATGAATGGTCTGCTGATTCACTTTTGACCTCCTCCAAAATTTGTAAATCTGTTTTTTCATGTGCCATTGTACTGAATTGGGCTACTTCTACCAGAAAAATGTTTAAAAACCGCATTTCATTTTGGTAAAGTACATGTTTACATAGCAGAGGGTTGGTGTGGGTGTAATTCACCCTCCATGATGCTCAGATAAACATACACAAAACCTGTCAGATGGAGCACAACCATGGGTTAAAATTCAGGTTTGATTCTTTTGCACACATGCATACACTTTCCCATGAGTTATACCAAGTGAGTAAACAAAAAGATTCCTCAGTAGGCATAGTTACTGAGACACCCAGGTGGCTATTATTATGCTAAACTACAAATTTACAGTAGAAAAGTGTGGGATGTATTGTAACCCAAGGGCATGCTCTGCAGATTAGATGTCAAATTGACGAGGTGTCGCATGTAACAATTAAGTTTAGTTGTCAATTTGATTGACTTGGGAGCTGCCTAAGGTTTTAGTAAAGCACACTTCTGTTGGGTCTTGAAAACTGACCTTGAGGTCTGTGTCTAGTTTTTGGTTCTTTCTGCTCTGGCATTGCTTCCCACATTACTTTCTGGCCACCATAAACTAAGCAGCTTTGCTCTTCCATGCCTTTTTGCTGTGATGTTCCTGGCCTGGAACCAGCTGACTATGGACTGAATTCTTTGAAATCATAAACAAAAATAAACCCTTCATCCTTTAAGTTGTGTGTGTCAGGCATCTGGTGTCAGTGAAAAGCTGACTAGTGCAGTCTCTTTGACCAGTGGTTCTGAGAAAAAAACCCATATCTACATGCATAACAATGGAACTAAACCTCCATCTCTTACCAGTTATAAAAATAAACTCAAAGTGGATTAAAGACTTAACTGTGAGACTTGAAATGAAGAATCTGCTAGAAGAAAACGTGCTTCATGACCTTGATCTGTCTGAGGATTTTTAGGGAGAGGACCTCAAAAGTATATGCAATAAAAACAAAAACAGACAATGGGGTTATATCCAAAAAACTTCTGTGTAGAAAGCCCTTCTAGACCTCATCAAGGTCCAAACAAGTCCACATTTGTAATCCTATGGAAAAGTTACTGAAATTCTAATAAGTTAACTTCAATCTGCCACTTCCAGTGTAACACATGGCATGAATAAAGACACTAAGGCAATTTGTAGTTGTGGGCAGCCAAGGGGGTTCTAAACCCAGTCAGAATAACAGCTAACTGGAACAAAGGTCTCAATCCAGGGCTCAATTCGTGAAGAGGGCAGTGGCTCAGAGATGAGTGGCTGAGAGAGTGGCAGGAAGTACATGAGTGTTGTGAGTCGGGATAGGTAGGAGCCCTAAAACCACCTCTGTAATATGCAGAGAGAGAGAGAGATGTAGAAAGAGTAACATGCATATCACAGATTGGGACAGTATCCAGTGTTTTGGGGTTGGTGCTTCAGTTCTGATGTGTAATTTTCAAGCCCTGAGAAGTCATTGTCTTTTTTCTCAAGGCTCATTCTCAGCCAACAGCGTGGTGTCTCTCAGCCTCACTCACACATATTACTTGGGGGCTATAGGTGGGGCTTCACTGACCATTGCTTCAAAGACCACACATCAGCACCTCCACTAGACCTACTTGAATTGCTTACAGTTAACTGAGGGGATAAAGACAAAACTTAGCCAGTTCTGCACATACTGAAACACAGAAATAGGGCCAGGTTTAGCCAAAATGGAGACAACTGCTCTTCTTTAAAGGAGAGTCGTCCAGGAGGTCCTCCACACTGCCGCACACTGCAGGATATGAAGAACAGAGTGAAGAGACAACCTACAGAATGGGAGAGAATATTTGCCCAACTATATATTTGACAAGGGGTTAACAGCCAGAATATCTAAGGATCTCAAAAAATTCAGTAGTAAAATTTTATAAAATGGACCCGGACATTTCTCAAAAGAAGACATTCAAATGGCCCATGGTATAGAAAAAGTTCTCAACATTACTGATCATCAGGGGAATTCCAAACAGAGCCACAATAAAATATTACCACTCTCAGTTAGAATGGCCATTATCACAAAGGAAATAAAAATAACAAATACTGGTGAGTTGGTACAAAAAGGGAAAATCTTACACACTATTGGCAGAAGTCTAAATTAGTATATTATGTAAAGCGGTATGAACATTCCTCAAAAAATAGAACTGCCATATGATCTAGCAGACCTACTAGACTGAGATGCAATGAGTATTCAAAGGAAATGAAATGAGTATGTTGGGGAGACTTCTATCCTTCCATGTCCTTCACAGCGCTATTCACAACAAGCAAGATATGGAAACAACCTGTGTCCATTAAAAGACTGGATAAACAAAATGTGTATATGGATATGCATATGCAGTGGAATACTATGCAGGCACAAAACAGAATGAAATCCTGTCATTTGCTGTACAGTTACAGTTATATTAGAGGAATAAACTCTGGTGCTCTATTACATAGTAGGTTGACTACAGCTAAAAGCAGTGTAGTGTGTATTTCAAAATACTGGAAGATAAAATTTTGAACGTTCTCATCAGAAAGAAATGACAAATATTTGAGGTGATGGAAGTGCCATTTACCTTGATTTAATCATTATACACTAAATGTCCATTAGAATATTACACTTAACCTCATAAGTGTGCATACAGTTATTTTGTCAATTGAAAATGAAAATAGTTTGCCAGGTGCGGAGGCACACACCCATAATTCCAGTTCCTGGAAGGCTGCGGTGGGAGGATTACAGATTCCATTCCCAGTCGGGGCAGTGTAACAAGCCCCTGTCTCAAAAGTAAAACCAAGAAAAAGGATAGGGGTGCGACTCAGTGGTAGAGCACCTTGTAGCGTGTGAGAGGCCCTGCGTTTAATCCCCAGTACTGCAAAAAAAACAAAACAGAACTTTCCAAGGAGCACCGTCCTTTCTGACACCTGCTCAGTGCTGATGGCAAAGAGAAAGGCTGTGAAGCAAGGTGGACAGGGCTGGGGGCAGAATGAAGCTTCGGGGATCACGCGTGCTTCCGGGCGGTTGCCCTGTAGTCAGAAATAGGAATCTAAATTCCTAGAGTGAGACTCAGCCTTCAGAGGTCATTGAGGGAGGTTCCCTCCTCGCCCCGGAAGAAATGGCCCAAAATAAAGAGAGCCACAGTTAAAGACTAAACACACAAAGGCACCGGCCCATCCTATTCAGTGCTCCAAAGGAAACCCAATATCTTAAGCAAACAGAGCCCAGGAAGGCTGTCATTGGCTGCCATTGTGCCCCGGTCCCGCAGCCCCGCCTCTCTGGCCTGGCTGAGGAGCTGTTGGTGTTCTTGCGAGGGCCACCCTTTCACTCTGTTCCCATGACTATAATGGGCCCAATTGTGCGCGGGCCGTGGGGAGCCAGGTTCCCCGACCCGTGAAGGCTGGAGCCAGTCGCTGATGCCCCGGAGCGGCCGCTATGGACCTCTGGTAAGAACGCTGCTAGGTGGATGTTGATTCTTTTTCTGGGCTAGCTGGGTGAATTCCAGACGCTGGGAGAAATAAGTTGGGATTGAGTTGCTAGCTTTTTCCTGCTTTTAATCTTTTGGCCTGCACAGGACCAGTTCTCTGGGATTTGCTGACAAAACTTGCAGTGAACCCTCTCCACCCCGGCAAGTAAGGAGCAAAACAGCAAAGGCACTGGGGGAGAGATGCAGCCAGATTTGACCTCAGAGTAACGAGGATGTGGCGGCGCGCAAGGCTGTTTCAGGGGATGGCGGGGTGTCAGATGCAGCCTCCTTCCTGGCTCCGCTGAGTTGCTGCCAGGTGCTTGCCGGTGTGACTTGCTTGGTCGGCCCTGTTTGAGGGCTTTCGTGTCTGCTCGCGTTTTCAAAGGGCAAAGCATGCTCGTCTTCACTGTCATGAATAGACCTGGGAACCATTGTCGGGGCTGCTGTAAAGTTTTACTGCCCAATAAACGTGCAAAGGGCACCGTGGCCATCTGCATGGGGCTCTGGAATGAAGGAATGGCCCCAGGCAAACAGGGCATTTGTCCTTGACTACCCAAGTGAGAAGAACGCCCCAGGACCCTGAGTGGGGTGGAGCGACTGGGCTTGGCCGCCCTGTGGGGGAGCGGGTGTCTGAGTGTGGTGGAAGCTGTTAAGTAGTGGTATTGGGGGCCTGATTTCAGCATCTTGGATGGCACATTTGGTGCCTTCCAAGCAGAGGGACAAACACATGGTGAGTGAAGGGTTGTGTGGTCACCAGGCTCTGCTAGGGCATCTAAAATCCTGAGATTCTCGGGAGGATGGAAGAATCACCCAGGGCAGCTTTGATTGGAGAATTTTGCCCTTGCCCATCCATCCGATGCCCCTTGTGGTGCGAAGTCAATGAACTTAAGGTCCGTGTGTGATAAACCACAGAGGTGGCGCTGAAGTTTAGACACAGCCAAAGGCGAGCTCCTGGATGTTAATATACTGATGCATTTCAAATCTGCCTACCTCTCCGGATCCCTAGAGCTTGTTAATTTTCATCTAGTGATTTCATATTTAAAGCTGTTTATGTGGCTCCTGGAAGAATTGGATCACAATACAAAGGTTACTTTTCAAATGAATTTAACCCAAAGCAACATGAATATTTGCGTCCACTGTGTAAAAAACCCAGTTTCTGTGTGGCCCAGGGCTCCTGGAGTGGTGGGCGGCCAGGGAGCCAGGGAAGAGGGGTGAGGACAGCTCTTCCCCCCGAGGTTATCACACAGGTCAGGTGGAGCCCCCCAGATTAAAGGCTCAGTCTTCAAGTCTGCTCCCACCCCAGCTGCCTGCTGAGCCCAGCTTGTCCCCTGTGCTTCTGGCTATGACCCAGAGGTCCCAACTGTCTCCTTGGTGTGGGAAGAGGCTCAATTGCTAGCTGTGTGGCTTTGTCCACTTTGCTCCCATGACCCGCTCTTTGGGTTCAATCTGTTAGAATGGCTCGAGGAGCTCTGGGAAACAGCTGTGTTTACTGGTTCATTGTAAAGGATATTACTGAGCGTATACATGGTCAAGCAGGTGAAGAGCTGCAGAGGATGAGGTGTAGGGTGTCACGGAGCCTCTGCACTCTCTCCAGGTGTACCCCGCCGGCACCTCCACGCGAACACCAAATCCTGGCCTGCTGGGTTTCTGTGGAGGCCTCAGGACGTGGGCACAGGAGATTAAATCACTGCCCCTGTGAATGAGTTCATCTCCAGCCCGGCTCTGCCCCCTGGAGGTGGGGAGGAGGGGCTGAAAGTTCCAGCCTCCTAATCAGGAGACTGGTTCCCCTGGCAACCAGACCCCTCCGGAGTCTATTCACAAGCCCCACATTGCTGATCTTCTCATTAGCACACAAAAAGATACTTCATCACTTTGTAGATTCCAAGGGTTTTAGAAACTATGTGCCAGGAACCCAGGACGAGACCAAACATATATTTATTATAAATCACAATATCACACCTCCCTGCGATTCGCACTCCCAGGTGTCTGCGTCCTCTTATCTGTGAAAAGAGGCAGATACCTGAGGGATGATGGGCCGAGGGGAGGTGTTTGAGCCCGGTCCTACCTCCCTGGTGGGCAGAGAGGGCCGCAGAAGCCGGGAAGAGGAGGGCCGCAGGCAGAGCTTCGATGCAGACAGACTTAGCCTCAAGCTCCCCTTTGCTGTTCCTCCGGTGTGATAGTGAGCGAGTCCCTGCCTGCGCTCCCTAAGTTTCACAGTTCTGCACTAAGTCAGAAGGATGCCAGCCTAGTTCCCTGACCACTGGGGAGCTCGAGTGTGGGCAGAGGTAAAGGTGTTTTTATACGGTGCTCGGCCCGCGGCACATGACTCCTCCAGCCCTGAGCCCTGAGCAGTTTTGCTGAGCAGCTGGCACTTGGTTGGCACTCTGCCCTGGCTTCTGGGGAACTTTGGGTAAAATTGTCCCCCAAGGCCCCCACTTTCTGATCTGCCTATAAGGTCAGACCTTCAAAGTCCATTCTACTCCCTAATCTATGACTGTAGATCTGAAAGAAGTTTCCCCCCAGGGACCCAAGACTGTGAGTCAGACCCGGTTGCCCGTCACCTTGCAGCGCACAATTTAGCTGCCTCCTCTCTGTCGAAGGTTCACTGGAGAGTCACAGGTAGTGGTGCCCTCAGTGATAGGATAGAGGACCTGGCTAGCGTACACGAGTCCCTGGGTTCCATCCTAGGGCCACTAAAACAAATAAATAAAAGAGTAATAGCTAAGTCAGATGTGCAACTTGAAAAATATGCTCCTTATTTTCTCAGGAGTTTCCTCTCAAATTGTTTAGCCCAATAAGCAAATACCCACTTAGCAGCCTTTTTGCGAATCTCAAAGTTCTACAATGCATTATAGGACAAGTACAGCACCTCGTAGACAGGCCAAGCGCAGAACATGGCCCCAGCAGAGCGGAACTCAAATCTCAGGTGTGGAGGTGGCTGTGAGGCTGGTGACCCTGGGCGAGTTCCAGGCCCTCTCTCTCCAGTCCTTGCTGTCCTGTCCCAGAGCTGGAAACCAGGGTCTGTCGTATCGGGCTGTTTGGGGGATGGAAAAACAGAACACAGCTTCCACAGTGCTTGTCCCGGATCCATCCCTTCCCCTTCCCAGATGAGCCCCGTCTCCCGGTGCTGTTTCTAGATGACGCCGCAGAGGGCTTGTGCAGAGGACTCCTCAAGGCTGAGGCACAGAGTGTGGCCAGCTGTGGAGCCAGAAGCCGACCTGGGGCGGAGGATGCCACAGAAAACCACATCCCAGGCTGAAGCGTGTCCTCTGAGCAGGCCCAGGGTCGGTTCCTCCTTTCTAAGACTTGGTGACAGTGGGGTCAGGCGAAGGCCTGTCCCATTTTACAGAAAACACTAGGAAAACGGAGACCTTGTAGTCTAGGGTCTGATGCACTGGGGCAGACAGCCCGGTTACCTTTGTATTCCCACAGCCTCCCCGCGGGGTAGCAATAGAGGGAAAACCAACCCGGTTTGCGTTCAAACTCTCTTGTGGTTTTAAATGTTTAAATGGAGCCCTCTGAGCCTCACCCTCATTGGATAAGCATGCTATTTTGTCACCCGTTGAAGAGATGCTCCCAAAAAAGATGGAAGCTGAGTCAGAAACCCAGCCTGGGGTTCAGTCCCTGGCGGGCCCCTGGGGAGCCATTTAGATCGGCGTCACTTCACCTAAGTCACCTGCTGGGAACGGGATCCCAGGTCACGCCTCCAGTCCTGCCAGCTTTTCAAGGACAGCATTTCCTGCCGCGTTGGTCTTGAACTACTGGCGTCTTTGCTCATTTGCTTGTTGTCAACTGTGCTTTCAAGGACTGCACTTAACATTTGAATCCGAGGGAACGGCACACCCCACGTTTTGCGGGCTCTCGTACAAACAGAACGGCAGCGGACGGAACTCTGCGAACTGTTGACTTTAGAAACCACAGGAACCAAAGGGCTGATCTCAAACTTCACAAACATCCGCGCTGCCTCTTGACACCAGCCTCTGAACCCACTGGGAAGATGGTGTCTGCGCCCTGTGAAAGGTTCGGGAGGCAGATGTCGGAATCTGTTGACACCTCAAATTGGGGTTGTAAACCCAGTGGTGCAGTTCTCTGTGTGAGATCTTTGATAGGTTAAGAAGCTAAATATAGTCTGTCCCAGATTCTACCAGTGGCCTCCAGCAAGTGAGTTCTCATGAGAAAGGGGCTTGTCCTCCTCTCTCTCCCTCCCTTCTTCCCTCCTTCTGTCTCTCCATCTCCCTGTCTCTGTCTCTCTCTGTCTCTGTCTCTGTCTGTGTTCTCTCTCTCTCATTGGTGGTAGGGATCTAACCCAGGACCTTGTGCACAGTAGGCAAGTGCTCTACCCCTGAGCTAAACCCCTAAATGTAGAGTTGAAACTGAATTTAGAAGCTGTACCTTGCCCTTAAAACCATGTATCCGAAAGAGCATTCACATGCTCCCCTAGATTGTGTCAAGTCTACATAGTCCTCCAAGATATTCCTGGTCGCAACTAGGGCAATTCGATTTCGAACATAGTAGCCCCTCTTACCCTTGTGAGCATATGTTCCAAGGTACCCCCCTTCCCAGAGATGCCTGAAACTACGGAGAGTACTGAACTCTGCATATACTATGCTTTTTCCTGTACTTACCTACGATAAAGTTTAATTTGTAAATTAGGCACAGTTAAAAAAATAATAGAACAATAGAACGATAATAAAAAAGAACAATTATAACAATACACAGTAATAAAAGTTCCTTAAAACTTAAAGATGATTAATTTCTGAGCAATTCCACTGGATATCTTCAGTCCACGGTTGACCTCTAATGAGGGACTGCGGGGAGCAAGGTGGTAGCTGACTGGGAAGGCAGGGATTTCAAGCCCAGGTGCAAGGAGCCGCTGCTGTCTGCTGCAAGATCCTCTCACTCCCTGGGTCCCCAAGTACTTCACAGGCAACTGGGTGATAACTGCATTTCCTGAATGCCACGACAGCCTGATCCTTTTGATATATTACTGGCACTCGGGTTCTTCAGTGGAACTAAGGGATGATAACGAGGGCCCTGGGGACACATAAGTCCTGACCTGTGTTCTGCCCTAGGTGATTCTATTTTCCCAAGAGCATTTTTAACCAGCATGGCAGCAAGCAGTGATTTCTTAGACATGTGGCCCCTTCCCGTGTGCCCTTGACTTGGCCAGCTCCTCTGTCTCTGGCCACACTGGGGGATGCAACATAAATATTAGTTACTTCTGGTCTGATACCAAAAGAGAATGGGAAGATGCCTATAAGGCAGCAGTGACCCTAGAAATTCCTGAATCCACACTGGATCTGTGACAAGGAGAGACAGTATAAAACCTGAAAAAGAAGCAGCTCTCTTCCCACACTCCACACATGGCAATGAACCACGGGGTGCCCCTGTCTCAGCTGTTGCTGGATGGCTGGGAGGGGCCGGGCGACTGGGTGGCAGGAGGCCACTGCTGTCCAAGGGGGCCCGCACAGCAGCGGCTCCCGCTGGCCCTCATCCTGTCCAGGAACTGGGGTTACCAGAGAACCCTCTGAGTACCCTTAGGGTTTCCCCAGCTGCTCACCCCCCTGCAGGTCCCTGCAGAACGGAATCTCATCTGGCCATGTCTACACCCCCACTTGGCCTTTGGAGCAGGGCGGGGTAACATGGGAGCCCCAGGTTTTTTCTTTGGAAGTTATCATTGCTTATCTTTTCCCTCAGTGGACACAAATCTATCTTCCTTTAGGATGTGAAAACTCCAAAATCAGTCCAGGGTGGAGGGAAGCAGAGGGAAATAGAAAGCAGCAAGCAGGAGATTAGCGAAGGCATGTCTGCTCCTTTCTCCTGCCAGGGCTTCTCTGCTGTGGTGCTGTTTTGGTTTGGGGGCCTCTCTTTCCTTCCTCTCCTTTCCTTCTGGTCAGAGCAGTCTGTGCAGGTGCTGCCTGAGAACCACTTTCTGACTCCTTTGCAGCGTGGCTGTGTATGTAGCATGCAGGCATAGGCTTGTATCTACCATTTCTTCTACTCATTCAAAGGGGAATTTAGTGTTTGGTCAACTTTCTCAGCTGCTGGCCAGGGCTCAATTTATGAAGTCCCCAGGCAATCGGGTACAAAACTTCAACTCTACATGGGGACCGTAACACAGAGGAAGCCAAAATCCACTCCACGTTGTGTTCGTCAGCTTTCTGTGGCTGTACAAAGCACCTGACAGAAATCAGATTTTAAGGAGGAAAGGCTTACTTTGGCACCATTTTTCAGAAGCTCTGGTCCATGGTTACTCGGCCTTGTTGCGTTGGGCCTGTGGCAGCAGAGAACACTATGGTGGAGCACACGGTGGAGGAGGCCTGTTCCCCTCAAGGAGGGAGGAAGGGGCAGGGTCCTGGTGGCCCCTTCAAGGTCACGACCCCAGCTGCCTCACTTCCTCCTCTACGCCCCACCTCCTAAAGGTTCCAGAACCTCCCAGTAACACCACAGGCTGGTGACCAAGCCTTTATTACAGGGCCTTGGGGGGCACTTCGGATCCAAACTGCAGCACCAGTGCTTTATGCCTAGAAGGCAGCTAACCTCTGATGGAGTATCATCCTTCATCCCCATTTTCATGGGGGAAACTGAGGTTCTTAAGAATGTTAAGAAAATTCTACACAGCTGATCAAACGAAGGCTAACAACATTCAGGTTGGAACTGAAAGATTTCCCTGGGAAAACGTTGATGTTGATGTGGTACCATTTTGCCATAGTCCAAGTATAGGTTTTGGCTTTTGTGGATTGATCTGGGTACTAACATCAATAATATTATTTCTTTGAGCTGTGCATCTAGCTCAAAGCTACTCTCGGGAGAGGGCATCGGCAGTGCTAGTAACATCCTTTCCCTACCCCATAACTAGGGACTGGGCTCAGGGGGCACTGAGCCATTTCCCTGGCCTCTTTGCTCCTGTTTTACCCAGACTGGTGTCCATTTGTGATCCTCCTGCCTCAGCTTCTTGTAGCTGGAATGATAGATATGTGCCACTGCACTGGGCTGTGTTTCTTGACTGGGATAGTATTTACCCCTGGTCACTTTCGGGTGACTTAGGACCGGTACACTTTGGTGTCTGTGCCTTACATTTATTCCAGCTGGGGGAGTGGAGCGAGTAGTATAGCAATGCTTAGGGTGTGAGAGGCCCTGAGTTCTATCGTCAGTACCCTCCCCACCAAACCAGAAACAGAGCAAAAACGAAAGAAACAAAAAGAAGCCCTTCCTGCTCAGGCATAGTGGCACATGCTGTGGTCCTGGCCACAGAGGGGCTGAAGCAGGAAGACAGCTGGAGCCCAGGAGTCCCAAACCAGCCTGGATCCTGGCCCAAAGATAAGTAAACGTAAGCCTCTGCGTGTGAAATACGGCCTTTTGGAAGTTAGGGACAGGTGCTGAAATCTCTCACGAAGAATAAGAAAATGACTTAACTGCCATACTTTCTCCATATGTTGACTAAAAGAGTTCAAAAGAAAGACTTTCATCGTTTGTTTGTTTGTTTGTATTGTCTGTAATGCAAGAGTTGAACAGATAGTAAGTCACCATAGTCCTAAGATACATAGTTCTGAAAGACCTTCATCTGTTATTATTTTGTGTTGGTTTGTTTATAAACTGACTGTTGCAGAATTGTTTCATTTCCGGTCCTTTAGTTTCTCTGTTCCTACTGTCTGGAAAATATCTGGACGAATGACCAAAAATAAATCCCACATTAATACCACCCTCCTTACAGGGTCCTCCTTCTGCTCTCTGCCTCCAGATTCCAACGTATCTTTGTTAGTTAGTTTGTTTGTTTTTCTTTAAACAGAAAAGACACTGCCCAGCTAGCCTTGAACTCCTGCACTTCAGCGATCCTCCTGCCTCAGTCTCGAGTAGCTGGGACCACAGACTTAAGCCCAGAGAACTGTTCTCTTTCTGTCTAGGCTGTCTAGTGTGTCCCTTAGTGTTCTGTTTTGAATCTGTGTATGGCTCTGTGATGCAGCCTGAAGCCCCTACTGTGTACTCATCCCTACAGCCCCAGGAACGTCGGGGCTAAGAGATTAGCTAGGGATGGTCAGTGCACCATCATTTCAAGAAAACAGTACAGGAAACTCAACTTTTACTCTAATTTCTTGTCAACGTCCTGATTGTTTTGGAATATTGTTGGTGCCTATTTTCCGGTTCTGACTCTCTACCGAATCTATGATTAACTTTTTATCCCCGTTCAGTTTTTCAGTGTCTGGATTCTGGTTGTAATAATCTGTATACATTTTCATTCTGCTCCTGCAGAGGACTGAAGGGGCTGCAGCGTGAGCAGGCAGCTGGAGCCCCCTATCATGACATAAAGGGAAGTGTGTTCCCCATTCTTCTTTCAGTTTTTACCCCAGAACATCTTAGGATGAGTCCATTTGTGCTGCTACATGAAATGCCTGAGGCTGGGTGATTTAGAAACACAGTCATGCGGTCACGCACTGTAAACTGATCTTCCATCAGCGTTGCGCCTCAGGTGCACAGCTGGTCCCATCACATTACAGTGGGGCTGAACATTCCTGTCACCTGCCCACACCAAAGCCAAACTAATTCATATCATGATGCATTGCTCACGTGTGTGGTGATGCCAGCGTCAACAGACCTACTGCATTACCAACCGTGTCAAAGGGTAGCACACACGATTTTGCACAGTACCTATTACTTGGTAATATAATAAGCTACTATTTTAATGGCTCATGCATTTATGATACTATAGTTTTTATTGTTATTTTAGAGTGGCCTCTTTGTACTTATAAAAGGTGTTTACCATAAAACAGTGTCCTGTGTTTCCTAGTCACAGCTCAGACGTCACACGTTCACCAGGTCCCCCGATTGTATTCTTTTCTCTTGTGCTTCATTTCATCTCGTGCTCACCATGCCTCTAAGTGTACTGAATTCCCTGCAAACGCTGCTGTAGGAGGCCACAGAGCCTCGGCATGCAGCAGGCTATGCTGTCGGTGTTTGTGGAGGTAAACCTTACTGATGTTTGCACAATGACGAAATCATCTCACCGTGCCTTTCTCAGAGCTGTCCTTGCCGAGAAGCCAGCACACCTGTAACAGAGGGGCATTTCTCATGGCTCTGAAGGCTGTGAAACCCAGGAGCAAGGAGCTGCTGGGTTTGGTGCATGGTGGGGGCTGCTCTCAGCTTTCAGCGTGACTCCTTGAGCACTGTGTCCTTGCTGGGTAGGAGGGACAGAGGGCCCTTTTATAAGGGCATTAATCCATCCATGAGGCTGGAGCCCTCACGACTGACATATCTCCTAAGGGCCCTACCTCTTAATAGTACCACATTGGCACTTAGGTTTCAGCTCAGTTATGGATTCGGGGGACACATTCAGACCATAGCAATGAGATTCTTGAGTGTGTTGACTGAGTTAGCAGTATTCCTTTGTTTAGACTGAGTCACTTCCCTTTCTGGTTGACATGTAACCATCATCACAATCAACACGATTAATGTTAATCTTAATTTTCCCTTTCAAAGTAATCTTTTTGGTTAGTGTTTCTACTAAATGACATTTTCTTTTTATATATATGTATAGTATTAGCTTACCCATACTGTAACAAAACCTAAGATAAACAATTTATAAAAGAAAAGGTTTATTGCAGCTCACAATTTTGGAGGTTTCAGTCCATGGTCAGTTGGCCTCAGTGCTCTGAGCCTATGGCAGTACATGTTGGTGGGGGCATGGCTGGGAAGTGGGTCCTATTATCCTCTTCAGGGACATGTTCCCAAATGACTGAAGGACCTCTCACTGGCTCCCACCTCTTAAAAGTCCCACCACCTGGAGGTGCCAAACTGTGGGGCACATTTATCCTACCTAAGGCAGGATGGCATGGTGGAGGGGTCTGGTGGAGGAAAGCTGCTCAACTCATGGCAGCCAGGAAGCAGAGAGGAAGTGGGGGAGCCAGGAAAGGGAGATAAGTCCTTCCAGGCCATATTCCCAGTGACCCACCACTTCAGACCTGGCCCTACCTCCTAACAGCACATTTGGCTATAAACTCACCAGTGGACTAATCCATCACTGAGTACAGTGCCCCCATGACCTGGTCACCTTCCAAAAGCCCCATCTATAGTGCATGAGGCTTTGGGGGACATCTAGATCTAATACAAGGTAATGCAGGAGATGAGCTGCACACATGAGCATCCAGAGAACCCAAGGGGTTGGGAGTGCTTCCATCAAGGTCATTGTGTACGGGACTCAGAGGAAGAGGTTGCTGTCCTGCAAAAGCTTCCAGCTGAGCCTCAGGCTCACAGCTCAGGCAAGGATTGGGACTGGGGAGGGTGGAGAAGAGGCCAGGCCAGGCTCAGGAGGAACAGACGTTGCCAGGCAAAGAGTCACTGGGGCTGAGAGAGTCAGTGGAGAATTCTGTGAGATTAACTTTATGGCACAAGAGGAAGTGGATTCTAAAACCAGCACCTACAAAGAGGACCATTGTGACTCAATGGGCCTTGGCCATCTGGATCATCCGTATAGTGGACAAGGTGCAGTATCATTCTCATACCACTAGTTTTCCCCTCATGCTAAACAGATTGTGGTTTCTTTTTTTATTGTATTCCCCCCTCCATCCCCAGGGATTGAACTCACACCCTTGCACTTGCCTAGGCAGGTGCTTAGGCCACTGAGCTAGATCCCCGGCCCTTGTCTTTTTGAGACAGGGTCTCACTATGCCGTTCAGGCTGGCCTTGAGCTCACTTTGTAGCCCAGGCTTGTCTCGAACTCGCAATGATCCTCCTGTCTCAGCCTCCTGAGTGCCGGGATTACAGGCGTGAGCCACCATGCCTGGCTTAGATTGTGGTTTCTTTAGTTGAGACCTTCCCTACCTTCTTAAGCAGTCTTTCCTACTGCACCAAAACGTGGGCAGGACTGGGAAGTAGGTCAGTGGTACAGCACTTATCTAACATTCGTGAGACCCTGGTGTGGTGGATTGATAACTAGTGGTCAACCTGTAACACCAGCATCAGTGTGGTGCTGAGTGTGGATGGCCCACCTGAGGACTGTCGTCAACATAAAAAGGAGACCTGGAGAGGAAGAAGTAGTGTTGTTGGTTTTCCGTGTGTTATTGGTTTTCCTGTTGCCATTGATTCTCATGGAAGAGTGTGTCAAGCTACTTTCTTGGTATGAACTCAGCTGTTATCATCAGAGGGGCTCAGGACCTTGTTGTTGCTGAGGATGGCTGTGGTATTTTTCATAGGAGCCCTGGTCCTTACTTTGAATGTTGCTTCCTGGATCCAGTGCAGAACCCTCAACCTACTGGCACAGATCCTTCACCCCACTGGCATAGACTTTCTAGCTTCTACCACTGATCTCTGGGCCTTCCCAGTGCAGAACTGTGAAGCAGACTTGCATGAGTCATTGTCATGGGATCCAGGTCTTCAGCTGGACTCATGCAGGACACTGCCATGAGATCCAGGCCCTCAGCTGGATTCTTAGTGTGTGGACAGATATCCTGCACTCTTCTTTTGTCTTTGACTCTTTGAGTGACCGTTACAAAATACTACTATAAATATGTGTCGTATATGTAATCGTTTTTCTTGCAAACCCCTGACTACAACACCTGGGTTCCCTTCCCAGCAGTTGAAAAACAATTTTTTTAAAAAAGATGGTTTCTCCTTTCCGTGAATCCTCATTTTCAACGCCTCTTTTTTGGAGAGGCTTACAGTTGACTGCTGGCCCTGACTCTCACCCCATTAGTCACCCAACTCCTTGTCACAGGAGCCAAACCCTGTTTCCCTTGTGCCAGGGTGGTGGTGTGCATGACCCATGTGCTCAGTGACTGCTGGTCGAATCTGTCATGGAACAGACACAGGCTCTCGCCACCTGTTTGACACAGGTGTCTTTCAGTCCCGCATCTGAAATGACAGATTGCTGTGCAGCTGCCGGAGTAAGTAGGTGAGATTGAAGCAGCCCACGAAGAGACGGCAGTTCAAACCGCTGTACAGTGGTGCTCACCAAGCCCAATCCACCAGAAAACTCCACCAGGAAATGATTTTGTCTTCAACTTGGGATGCCCTGATAATACTGTTTAGGTCCTTCCTGGGTCCTAAGAAACTTATCTAGGGAATCCTACCTTCTTTCACCACTTTGCAGACTCCTGAAAATTAATACTGAAAGAATTCCACCTGTCTGATCATAAATTGGATACCAGAGATTGGCCCTAAAACCTGATTTTCAAGGCTTAATTGCCCAAATGTGGCCATGGAGAGAAAAGTTGAAAATCAAAAACTACACAAATACTACTTTAAAATAAAAGATAAAATTCAGGAGCTGGACACTGGTCTGCAGTGTCAAGTACTTGGGAGGTGGCGGTGGAGGGATCGCTTGAGGCATCTAGTAAAAGACGAGCCTGAGCAACAGTGCGACTGTCAAAAAAAGGGTGGGGAGTGGGGATGTGCCTTAGTGACAGAAAGCATGCCTAGCATGTTGCAGGCCCTGAGTTCCATCCCAGTACCAGGGGAAAAAAGGAAGAAAGAAAACATGAAAAAGAAAATGCAGCACAAGCCAGGCGTTGTGGCACACGCTTGTAAATCAAGCAGTCTGGTGGACTGAGGCAGGAGTGCAAATTTGAACCCAGCCTGGGCAACTTAGCAAGACCTTGTGTCAAAAATTAAAAGTTTAAAAACAGCTGGGGATTGCTCAGTACAAAGGCCTTGGGTTCAATCCCTAGTCCTAGTACCACCAAAAAACAAACTGTAAAGGTCAAAATGTAAGTTTTATGTTATGTACACATAAGTGCATTTAAAAAAGATATTAAATAGCAAAGGATTTCAACAGACAAAAAGATTTCAACACACAAAAAAGATACAGGAGTGGTCAATAAGTATATGAAAAGATTCATGACTTTGTCAGTAGGGAATCAAAACATGAAATACCAGCTAAGAAACTAGAACCCTCGTACATTTGTTCCCAGTAGCATAATGGCAAAACAGCAAAAAAAAGTGAGAAAAAAATCAAATGCTCATCAAATCATGAACAGATAAGCCAAATGTGGTACATCCATACAATGTAACATTATTTGGTGATAAAAAGTAATGAAGTACTGAGAAAGCTACAAGATGGATAATCTTTAAATGATTTTGCTAAATGAAGGAAGCTAGACACAAAAGTCCACATATTATATGATTGCATTTATATGAACTGGTTGGAAATTGTGACTCCATAGAGAAAAAAGGTAGGGTAGTCATTGCTGGAGTGAGAAGGGAAGTAGAAAGGGAAAAGACTTCTTTTTGGGTGATGGAATGTTCTGGAATTAGATAATGGTAATGGCTGCACAATCCTGTGAATATACGAAAAACCACTGGACTGTATACTTTAGATGTACCAATTTTACAGCATGTGAATTCGCTCTCAATAAAGCTGTCATTAAAAACGAATATTAAGTAGCTTGGGAAGTCTCCAAGTGGCCCAAAGAATTGACGTTGGAGGCCACACAGCTAAGAACGACTGAGTAATTCTACTATCAGATGGTTCTGGAATAAGCTCTAGTGCTGCTCCATGAGCAGGACATTAGTGTGCTGTCCCTTGGTACTGTGACCCTACTGGCCTGAGTCCCCATTTCTCTCCACCGAGCTCTGTCACCTCGCGGGCTTCCCTAGATCTATTTCCTTGCATTGTTTTTCATCTAAGTTATGACCTGCGATCTATCCACCTGACTGCTATTTTCAAGTCCTAGTCTCCAGGGAGGCTGGAAATCACAGGTTCTGACCAGGGGTGCTGGATTCCAAGGCGGCCATGGTGCACCACACCCCATTCCTTCAGTAGGTTTGTCCAGAAAGTGGCTTTAACATTGTCACTGTCCATCTGTTAATCTGCCCATTTTGTCAAGGACTATCATGTACCAAAGGCAATGCGCTATTTCTAGCTTCACGATGCCTGGTGTTTTGAGCAATGTTAATTATTTCTTTCTTAAACATTTCACTTCCCTGTCTGCGGGTCATCACTCTTGTGCTTTCTATGCCTTTCTCTTGATTTCCATCGAAAGTGGCTCTCTGTGCCCACTCACAGCTGATGTTCTCGGCTTCACCCTCAGTACTGCTTTCCTAACTCAGTTCACACTGTGCGAATCACATGGGTTGAATCGCACTCCTGAAAAATGCCAGTGGTGGAGCCCTGATCCCCACAACCTCAGAACGTGACCTCACATGGAAATAAGGTGATTTCCACATAAGAGCTAGCAATAAGGTGCAGGAGTCTGGAATTTTTTTTTTTTCTTAAGGTGCAGGAGTCTGGAATTTTTTTTTTTTCTCAGTGCTGTGGATCAAGCCCAGGGCTCTTGCATGCTAGGCAAGCTCTCTACCACTGAGCTACACCCTCAGCCCCCATAGTTTGGATGTTGAGTTCCCCCAAAACTCAGCCATGCCACTATCAGCAGTGCTGGGACCTTCAGTAGGCACGGCCTTGCAGGAGGAAGTCAGGCCACTGGGGCGTCCCCTGGAAGGGGATATCGCGCCCTTGTCCCTTCCCGGTTGCCTTTTTGCTTTCTGGACACCGTGAGATGACCAGGCCTCTTTACTATGATATACTGCATGGCCACAGGCTGAAGGTAACAGGGCCAAATGATCGTGGACTAAGATCCATGAAACCAAAAGCCAAAATGAACCTTCCAAAACACGATGACAGGAATTATTCTTTTTTTTTCTTTTTTTTTTTCTGTTAAAAAAAAAAGAACCTCCCTCCCTACAAGTTGGTTATTTCAGGTATTTTTCCACAGAGGTAGAAATCTAACACTTAAGGGCGGATGTAATTAGTTAGGATGAGGTCATACTGGAGAGAGTAGGGTAGGCCCCTAATCCAACACAAATGGCTTCTTACAAAAACAGACACGTGTATGGCAAGGCACACGCAGGGGAAGGCATGAGCATGGCGAGGATGCCGTATGCAGGTGCCACTGGATGAGAGCCAAGAAGAAGCCCGAAACAGATCCACAGATCCTTAGGAGGAGCCAGGCCCACCGATCCAACGTGGGGCTTCGATTTCCAGCCTCAGACCTGCAGGGACTTTTTGTTGTTTAAGTCCCTCAGTTTGTGGTGTTTGCTATAGCAGCTGTGGCAAACTAATTCACTGAATTTTTCTCTACTCTGTATTTACCTTCTACCTCTAACCAGACATCTGTCTAATCGGTATGGCTCAGCCCAAAGGCCCAAAACACCTTCCAAGTCTATGTGGCTGTTCTACCTGCTGGGGCCTTTGCATTTTTTATCTTGCATCAGCCACACACAGCTTTCTAAAACTCAACTCATGGTTTCTCCATGTGACAGATGCTAGGTGTCTTAGTAACCTTCCTTGTTGCCAGGACACCAGACCTGATACCAACAGTGTAAAGGAAGTGGGGTATTGTAATCCAAGCATTGTAATCCTTTTTCTAGTTCTCCTCATAATCCAAAAAGTGGTATTTGTAATCCCTTTGGGACATTATTAGAATCCTGGCAAGTTAATTCCAATCTGCCACCTCCAATGCAACCCACAGCGAGAGTAAGGACACCAAGACATATTCAAAGTTAAGGCAGGCAAAGGGTCCTAAGTCTGATCCAAGTGAGGATGTGTGGACAAAGGCCTTGGTTCAAGGCCTCCCCCAGAATTTATCTTGTCTAGAAGGTATCTTGTCTACAAGGGGGTGGCTTGAGAATGAGTGACAGCAAAGATGGTGGGAACTATGTGAGTAACGTGATCTGACTAGCCAGGTAGGGAGAAAAGCATCTTTGCAAAATGCAGGGAGAATGACATGCAGAAGCATCAATCTGCATAATTCGATTAAGGTAGCAATTGAGTTGTTTTTGGAGGCTGTTGCTTCAGTTTCTGATATGTAAACTTTTGTGCCCTGGGGACTCATAACCTCCTTATTTCAAGGCTCATACCCAGTTGACATTCCTGGAGCTGAGTGGCTCTGCCATCCCGCGGTGCTCAGATCTTTTACAGAGAGCACTATGCGAGGAAACAGGGGACTGTCAGAATGGCCCCAAAGATTACATATCAGTACTTTAGATGGCCTTGTTTGCATTGCTTAGAGCCAATTGAAAGAAATACCATAACCAGCTGTACGTATCAGTATATGGAACTAAGACTCGATTTAACTCATGTTGCAGCAGTTGTTCTGCATTCAAGGAGAGGTGCCCATGTCATCTTCTACAGAGGGCTACACTTTGGCTCCTGTTTTGGTCTGGAGTCACTGGCTCTGGGGCAGGACAGCACGGTGCTGGGGCACGGCGGAAGAGAGCTGCTCACCTCAGCGTGGCCAGGAAGCAGAGAGCAGAGAGAGGCACCAGGGAGGGGAATCTGCACTCCCAGCCAAGACCTCAGCGACCGCCTCTTCTTATCCCACACCACCTCCCAACACCAAGCCAGCTACAGCGCCCCCCTAGTCCAGTTGTGGCCACAAGCCTCACCCCTGAGCCCATGAGGAACCAGCCCCTCACTCCCTTCGTCCTTGATTCCTTGTTCCCTTGGTGAAAAAATTCACTAAAGACACACACGACGTGCAGATGGATAGGTAGAATTTCTTGTAAAGTTGACAGAGAGTTACACCTTCCAGTGGCAAGGTGGGCAGGGCCATGAAGGCATCTGCCCTGTGAGTGTTTGGAGGTGCAGAGTTACTGCTGGGGCTGAGGGAACTACATTGAGTGTGGCGCTACTGATTGATATTTCTCTTAGGAGCAACTTCAGGATGGCGATATCCCAAAAAGTCCTGTTCCCCAAAGGGGATTGCTGTTCCTTCGGGGGCCTCAATCATGTGAGAATCTAACTCAGGCCACGAATGCTTCCTTTTCTGATGTCACTGGGTGTGGGCCATGGAACCCAGGAATGCTGTGTGCCGGGTATCGGCAGGCATGAGCACCTCACACCACCTTACACGGTCACCGTGCTCTGCGGGATCGCTTCAGGTCTAAGGCCTAAGGAGTGACTGTGACCATATTACACACTGAAGTCTCTCTGTCATTACGTGGCCATGCATGCTATTTTGGAGCCTCTGCCGTCTCATCCCTCAAGGCTGCTAAAGTACCCATCTGCCTAAAATAACACTTCTGCTCTTTAATTTTTCTGTCTTGAGGACTAGCACCCTCTGCACAGACAGGATCCTGGGTGCTAACCTTCGTTTCTGCTCCTTCCTTCTGCTATCCCATCCCTCTAGCAGGCCTCAGATCCCAAGACCTCTTACCCAGTGTGACCTTGGAGTCTTCTTCCATCCCTAGCCTCTACTCCTTTCCTGTGCTGGCCTCCTTTGATTTGCCTAGAGAAATAATCTTTCTGAAACACAACCTAATCGTGCCCATCTGAAATCCCTCCCAGGGGACCCTTGGCTTTCAGGCGAAGGTCAGGTCTCAGAACTTAGCATACAGCAGGGTCTGACTAGTCGTCCAGACTGGCCTTGAACTCACTCTGTAGCCCTGAGCGGCCTTAAGCTCCAGAGTACAGATTACAGAGCTGAGCACAAGGGACCTGCTCCCGGCCACTCTCCCTCCCTCCATTCCGGATCTCCTGGCTGCTCCTGGGTCCTGCAGCCACAGCCAGGGTAACCTCAGCCTTCCGGGAGACTTAAATTGGAGCAATTTGGCGAGGGACCCTGTCTCAAAAGGGAGTGTGGGGGAGAGCGCTTGCTTAGCAGGCTGCAGGCCCTGCGTTCAAGCCCCAGCACCAGGCAAACAACAACGCCACACCAGCGAGACCCGTGTCCCGCGCAGCGCTCTGCCGTCCCCGGCGGCGGCCGGGCTGCTTTCCGGGCCGAGCTGGCACTCTGCCCTCTCGGCTCCCCAGGAACCGCGCCGGCCTCCGACGCAGGCCTGGGGCGCAGGACGCGTTTCGGGGCGCAGCTCGCGAGCCTGCCGGCACCCCGCCGCATCTGCCTGGCCGGGTCCCCCTCGGGGCTCGCTCTGGCCTCGCCGCCTGGGCTGGGAACGCGGCGGGCCCGGCTTCGGCTCCGCCCTATCCGGGGCGCCCAAGAGACCTCTGGCCGGCCGGGGAGCGGGGAGCGGGGCCTGGGGACCGCGCCCCGCGGCCGAGCAGCTCCGCGATCCTCGGGCGCGCCAGGGCAGGAGCTCCCCGAAGATGCGCTTCCTGCCGCGGCCGCCGTGCCTTTGCTGGCTCGCTCTGCGGAACGCTGTGATTTCCTGAAAGAGCCTGCTGGGCTGGATTTCTTCCTGCCGGGCTCCTGCTAGCCCAGGGTTTCTTAGAGGAGGGCGCCTTGCTGGCCGAGGGGTTGCAGCACCCGTTTTGGTGGATTTACTCTGGAAATACTTGCACTTTCCAAAAACTGTGTGCGCATGACAAGCCAGATAAAAGGCTCGGGGCGGAGCTCGGCCTGTCAGACCCGGGGCCTTCTGTGAGCCCCGAATTCACTCCCACCCGTACCCGACCCCGCAGAGCAACTGATTCTCCCCGGGCTCTGATGTATGAGGCAGCTGCGTTTTGTGGAACAGACAGCTTTAGGTTCAACTGCTTTTAAATTTTTGTTTTTATGTGCAATGTAATGCTGGGGATCAAACCCGAGGCTTCGTGCCTGTAGGCCAGGGCCTCCTCCACTGCTGAGCCGCACAGCCAGCCCCAAATGCTTTTTAAATAGCACGTTTAGCGTTCCAGGCTTCCAGAGATTAGATTAGTCCCTCAGGGTGCGCTTGAGAGATTGTTCTTGTGACAGTCTACACACATTTTTATTTTAATTTTTTGTTTGTTTATTTTGGTGGGTGTTGGGAATCGAACTCAGGACCTCGCACTTGCCAGGTAGGCACTGCACCACTAAGCTGTATCCCGGGCCCCAGTTTTAAAAACGGAATCATTTCTAGCCTATTTAGTTCTATAAATGGATATTAAGTTTTATATCTCTATTCGTAGAATATAGTCATGAGCTTGTGGCAGGACAACTCGCATTTCAGGTTTCTCTGTCAGGGGATGGGAGGAGGCATTGTGCTCCGGTTTTCCTTGACTGGGGGTTTCAGATTTCCACTTGATTTCATCCTTGACCTCTGACTCCAAGAGACCAGATCGTTTTAGCCACCACCTTAATCAAACATGTAAAGTATTTGCTGGGAGTTTGTTTATGTGCAATACATTTCCTTCCCTTTCTAATTTAGGTTCAGGTAAGGATTAAAAGAACTCCACCCCACCCTCCCGGAGGGATGATGTGCGCTTGGCTGAGGTAGGCAGGGCCATTTTCACTAATGAAGCAGATTCCTGGTGAGAAACCGGGGTGCTCGTCTGGGCTGGGTACACAAGGGTTAAAACCGGTTCTTGCCGCCTCCACGCACATTCTTGCCTCAGCAGCCTCCCTTTTCTCTCCACTCTTGCCTGTAGATTCCATCTCAGTACTTAACCTTGACTCTCTTTGGGTCATGGAATCAGAGACGCCATCCACCTTTCATTATCAAGGTTTTGTTTAGATGAAAATGTCCCTTATCAGTATTTTCTGAGAATGTTTTTCCAATCCCTGACTTTATTTTCCTCAAAAATTCTCTATTTGTTCCTCTATTAGAAATCCCACAGTATCCATTAAACATAAATGTGGTGCCTCATCTTGAGTTAGGGTCCTCAAATCATCGTGCTAACACTGACTTGCATGGCTTCCTGCTTGTCTGGTGGGGTTATTTCCACTTCATACTCAATTACAAATGGTGCTGCTAATGATGAAGACAGGATCGATGATGGCTTCCTTTGGGCTTCCTGAGAATAATCCTTCCAGGATGTGTGCGCTAGAGGCTTCACTGAGAATGTTATCTTAAAAGTCTTGAGGCAGAGGCTGAGGTCCTATTAAATTGTCACCAGTATTACCCTTGGTCCCCTGTATCTGCCCCTTTGACGCCCTGGTTCATCCAGCCTCAAAGTGAAAAAGTTACATTGTTAGCCAGGTATCGTGGAACACTCCTGTAATCCCAGCACTTGGAGAGGCTGAGGCAGGAGGATCACAAGTTCAAGCTCAACCTGGGCAACTTAAAAACTTGGTAAGAGCCTGTCTCAAAAATAAAAAATGAAAAAGGGTAAGGGACGTGGCTCAGTGTGAAAACCCTGGGTTTAATCTCCAGCACTATAAAACTTTTAAAAAAAGAAATAAGGTTACATGTGTTACATAGTGAAGCCTGCAATGTTTGCATATCTTTACTGAACAGGAACTCTTTTTCTAGAATACAGTACAATGTACCGACTATTTACATTGTATTAGGTATTATAAACAATCAAGAGATGATTTAAGGTGTATTGAGGATTGTGTATAGATTGTAGGCAAAAACTATACCATTTTATTTAAGGGACTTGATTATCTGCAGGCTTTGGTGCTGTAATGGTTGATACATTGTGTCAACCTGAGAAGTTTAGAAGTTTAAGCGACTGGCAGGGATCCTGGGTCCTTACTTTGTAAACATCCTCAGCCTGTGCAAGAGGAGGGCATGGAGATAGTGCGAGCGCTATGCCCCCAGAGAGGCGTAGCCTGCTTGTAGTATAAGGGAGGAAAAAGAGACTTGTTCTTCCCACTTTTTGCTCTTGCTGCCGCCTTGAAGTGCTGTCCCTGTGCCATGCCACCCTGCCTTGGAGCCAGCTGATTATGGACTGAAACCTCCACAAACTGTGAGCTAAATAAACCTTTCTTTCCTTAATTTTGGGTGTCGGATATTTTGTCTCAGCAATGAGAGAAAAGTAACCAAGACAGGTGCCCAGACTGGCAAGGATGCCCTGCGACCTATTCCCTGATATACCAAGCAACAGCTCTTTACTGTGCTCGTGTATTAGACTCTAAGACGGACCCACTAGTAAGCAGGTCTGAAAAGATCCCTACCAGTCATCTGTGAGCTTAATACCTGATTTTCTCTGGAAGAAAATGATAGACTTCTTGATAAGAATGGGATTTGATCTCAGAGTGAAAAGAATTGGTAAGTACAGTTTTTGAGATCCATAGGTTGGAAGGAAACAAAGGGGAGTAAGTCTCTCGTGACACTGAGCCGCTGTTTACCAGTGACTTGGCTTTTTTATTATTATTATTATTATTTTAAAGAGAATAGAACAAAACCAAACCAAACAAAACAAAGCAAAGCAAAACAAAACAGAATAGAGTCAAACACAATATAGCATTTCAGAACAGGACACTGCAAGCAATACAGGTTTTCAAAACATAACAACAGGAGATTAACAATGGGTACCCTAGTGTCTCTTGCCTTCTTCAAAATGGTTGTTCATACATTTACAGACAATAAACTCGAACACAACAAAGTAATATAAAACCAGATAAAACAAAAGAG
>RJWT010009387.1:0-25196 GCA_004365215.1 Cuniculus paca
CAGAGACTTCAAAAATAAACTGTAAAAGCACAAGCCACTAGGGATGGAATGATACAGAAATCTAGATAAAGGATAATATGTTATGACATAGCAGAGTTTATTTTAGGAATATAATGTCAGTTTAACATTCAAAAATCAAACAACATTAATAGAACAAAAAAGATTAAAATGTGATCTTCTTAATAGGTACAGAAAAAATATTTGACAAAGTTCAATCCATATTAATGTTTAAAAAAACTCAGCAAATTAGGCTTATAAGGGAGTTTTCTAATCTGAAACCTCTACAGGTAACATTATGTTTAATGGTGAAGAACTGAAAGACTCATTTTTTAGAATAGGAATAAGACAAAACTGTGCTCTCACTGCTTGATTTTTATATTGCACAGAAAAGTGTTAATCAGTGCAATAATGCATGCCAAAAAAAAAGATATTCAGAGCAGAAAAAAAAAAGATATTCAGAGCAGAAAGAAGCATTTATTGTAACCTGAGCAAGTTACTAATGTCTTTATTCACCAATCCAATTGCTCATATAGAAAATCCTACAGAATATACCTAAACCTAGTAAAGGGATTTATACAGATCTTGGAATACCAAGTCAGTTTGGTATTCCAAATAAAAATCAACTGGATTTCTGTGTCTGTGGGGGGAACTAATAGAAAATGGGATTGATGAGACTATACTATAGCACCAAAAATGAATAATTAAGAATAAATGTAATAAAATAGATATAGAAACAATATACTAAGAAGTATATTTGTAAATACATATCAAAGAAGACTTTTAAAATGGAGACATGTATCAATTATCAAGTTCTTAAATCAAAAAACTCAATATTGTTAAGATGCTTACTCTTCCTAGATCTCTGTACAGATTCGACACAAGTCTAATCATTATCTCAGCAAAAGTTTTAAATGTTTACAAACTGATCATAAAACATATAAGGGAAAAGGACTTATAATAGCCAATATAACTTCTAGAAAAAGAGAACAAAACTGGAAGATTTACAGTGCTTGGTATCCAGTTTATTATAAAGCCACATTTATCAAGAGTTGGGTTTGTTTTTTAAAAAATAAAACAACAACAATGACAACAACAAAAACAGTAAAAATGATGATGCACAATTTCAAAGTAAAATAATAGGAAATAACACATTTATTTGAGGACTAACAATTCATAGAAAGATGCATGGTGTGGAGTCCAGAAATACACATATATGCTATATATATATATATATATATATATATATATATATATATATTTCCAGAGTCTTCAATAGTATAAATATGTGTGCAAATGTATACATACACACATTGGACAAATATGCTCGCAGTATAGCAATGATGCTAATGAACAAAAAGTGCTAGGATAACTGAGTGTCCCACCAGGAAATAAACAAACTGTGATTTTTATTTCACATCATTTATAGTAACTTACTTAAAATCCTTTATAAATTTAAACATGAAAGCTAAAAATGCAGAACTTGTAGAAGAAAACAAAGAATATTTATAAGATACTGTGACAGGGCAAAAATTCCCTAGAACTGTTGAGAGAAAAAAAAAATAAAGTTTTGCAATCAAAATACAAAACAATTTTGATTTTTTGAAATGATGGTATTAAAAATTCTAAATCAAGCTACAGTTTTGGATATAGTATTTCCGAAATGTAGCCAGTAAGTCCTTTTATTCAGAGATATATAAATAATTCTAACAACTGTTTGGTAAAAGACAATCCTGTAAAATTACAATTAAATTATTTATGTAAACATTGCTATGAATATGGAAGCATAGATATCACTTAAAATACTGATTTAATTTTCTTTGTATACGGATCTATTACTAGATCAGATGGTGTGCTAGTTATTTTTCTTTTGTTGAGACAAAATACTTGACAGCCATGGGTAAAGGAGGAAACGTTTATTGAGCACACAGTTTATACAGGTTTCAGTCCATAATTGTCTGGGCCCAAGGCAGGGTGGCTTTGCAGAGGGAATCCCAAAGGAGGAACAGTTACGGCAGAATAAGGCAACAAAAGCAAGCAATCAAGGAGAAGACAAGCCTCTTTCTGTCCCTTGCATTATATCCAATCTACCAGGATTAGAGATGTGCCAAACCAATCAGTGAACTGATTCAGCATCCGTCCACTCTTAATCTTAGAACTCTTAACCCCAGCACTGTACCATGAATCAATCCTACACTCTAGATTCAACCACCTCTGAAAAGCCCCAGCTAAAACTGCGCGAGGTTTTGGGGGATCATCCTGACAACAGCCTCAACAGATGGTATTTGGAAAACTTGTGACCCACATACAGAAGGATGATGTCAGATCCTTGTGTCACACTATATAAAAAAATCAACTGAGAATGGATTCAAGAGTTGATTTTGAACCAAATCTCGTAGAAGAAAACAAAGGAATTGCTCTATGATTTTGGTGCAGGCAATGATTTTTTTTTTCACAAAATCACTGAAACTTGACATAAAGTACCACATCCTATATGTACTTTATTTTTAACTCATAGGATGGAGAAAACAACTCTACAGGAGCAGAATGTGCATCAGGAGGTTGCCTAGAGTGGGGAATGGTAAATAACTGCCAAGTGATCTTTTGGATTGATGAAAATACTCTATGTACTTACTGTGGTCTTGTTTCCGCATGTTTATACATTTGTCGAATCTCAGTAAAGTGTGCAGTAAATGAGAATATATTACTGTATGTTAGCTATGTTGTATAAAATAGATTTTAAAAGCATTTATTTATTTATTTATTTATTTATTTATTTATTTAGTCTTTTTCACACAGGGTCTCATTATGCAGTTCAGGCTGGTGTTGGACTCACTTTGTATCCCAGGCTGGTCTCAAACTTGCAATGATCCTCCTGCCTCAGCCTCCCGAGTGCTGGGGTTATAGGAGTGTGCCACCATGCCCAGCCTTTCAAAAAATTTAAAAAGTAAATGATAAACCTTAAGAAGTAATTAAATTGATGAAATTAAAATTCTTTTCCATTCAATTAAGAACACCACACACAAAAATAAGAACAAGTGACACAATATTTTTGTAATATTTGAAAGTAATCATGGGTTGGTAGCTGGGTTATGTAAATAACTCCTGCAAATCATTTAGAAAGAAGCAGCATTGTAAACAGAAACTACACAAAACAAACAGGAAAAAGATCCAAAGAGTTAAAATATAGGTGAAAAATGTTCAGATTCATTGAAAAACGGTGAATGTAAAATAAAGTATGAAATAAGGGATATCATTTTACACCTACTGGAAACAGTATAACTGAAGAAAGCTGGCTCAGATGAAATATCGCAACAGATGCTGAAGTGGTAAGGGAATCCTGCATGTTTCCTGAGCAAGTAGATGGTGCTAGCATGTTAAGGAGAATGGCTTAGGAGGTTTCCATATATGACAAAGGTAAATTATGGTCTCCTGCTAGGAACTTTTTCCTTATCTATCTGTATACTATTGGTGGCTTTTTACCTTATGTCATTTGTATGACACTTCTTTGTCAGCCTACTTTACTTTTGTCTAAATATTTCTATATTTTATTCTGTATCATTTCAAATCACTTAGATACTGGTGTTTCTTCATTCAATAGAGGTTTGGGGTTTACTTTATGACTCATGCCAACAGGCTTTTTTTAAAAAAATCTATTAATAGTTGTGCATAACCTATTTTGTTTTAACTTGGGTTTGGAATAACTGATCTTTTTGGCCTGATATGCCAATTTTCATAGCTCTAATTTTTTTTTACTCTTCAGCAAGTGTCTTCTCATGGAAATAGTAAATTTCCTCTGAGGGAAACTAAAGAAGACTTGACAAGGTACAGCCATTTGAGGTTAGAACTGCTTAAAACATAAGCATATTTTTTTCATAAGCATGTTTCCTTAAGTTAAACCTAAAATCAGCATGATCCTAATAAAATACAATCTATTTTTTAAATCTATTGGCACTTAGTTTTCATGGAAACATTAAAGTAGAGTTGGAAAAAGTTCCAATTGAAAAGCGATGATTGTTAGAGCTGAGAATATACCTCAGTGGCAGGGAGCTCGTCTCATGTGCACAAAGCCCTGGGTCCAATCCCCAGCAACACAAACACAAAATGATATTTATAATGAATATACTTTTCTCTGGACCATTACTCTTAATTTCACAGGTCTGTTTTGCAGTCTTCCAGCTTTAGCCCTTTTGAGGCATATTTCCAGTAAGGTCCAAATCTCTGTACATATTTGTTATTTTTAGTTTATCAATTTTGACACTATCAATTTCTGGCTATCATTGATTGGAATTTAGTGCTTTTCCCCTACCTCTCTCTAGCTTTTCCACTTTCTCTGAGTAGTTATTTAGCTGGTGGCACCCATCAGTAATACTGTGTGCTTGGATCTTGCTTAAAAGTTGTTTGTATTATAGCTAGTTCTCTGTGTTGGTTATATTTATTTTCTGGAATCTATTCATTTTAACATAAGAGCTTCTAGTGAACTCTTTTCCTTCCTTGAAATTTTTCCCTGATGATGATCATGCCATAATAATAAAAACTTCATATCAATTGCCATGTATTTTCCCAATCACCTTTATTTTTGGAGGCCACTGCTGTGTCCTGATTTGGTTCTTCACTAGGCCTGTATGCAAGGCTATCACCCTAGCCTGTGTCTTGAATGGTCTTTTGCTTTGAGACCCCGGTTTTTTGTTTTGCTTCCTGATTTTACTGAAGCTAAAATTTTGCTTTAAGGTTTTTGTAATACTAGAGAAATTTCACATGCCTATATTACATGTTCTGTCTCTTAGCCAATTCAGTCTCTCCAGACAACTTTATTCTAATTTTCACTAAACAAGATGATGCTGATTCCAAGGTTAAAGATCTACACATGTCAGAATAAACCTATATTTACTTCCAGGTTCCACTATCGTCACCCTAAGCATCTCCCACCACTCACTTCATTTCAGCTGAGAACAATGTCCTGTTGTTGTGCCAGAGGGATGAATGTCAGGATGCCTTTGCTCCAACTCAAGGAGGGAGAATAAGCAAAAGAAGAAGGGGAAAAGGGTGGAAATGTCACCCAGTTCACTTGTTTGATTTTCAGAACTTCAATCAGCCTCTTTGTTGTCAGCTTTCACACCTGCTGTGTAGCCTCTCAACCTCCACTGAACCGAAAAGCCTTCTTTCCTGCAGGTTGAAAGGCCAGCCAGGTTCTGTGTAGTCCCGTCCTCTCTGAGTTTTCCCAGGTGACCAAAGTCTGATTCTTCTGATTGTATCTGCTACCACATTTCCATCCACTTTTATCATCTCTAAGTTGCTGCGCTCTGTCACCATTGGTGTTGCCCTTCCTTGCCACTATGACTATTATTGGTTTATTTCTTGTCACACCTCAAAGCTTTCATTTCAGTGTTTCAGTGGAGATTTTAGAACAATATGAAGTGAGAACCTTCTGGGTATTCAATCTTGTATGGAAATCTATAATGTTTTATTATATAGTAAAGTAAGTCACCCCAAATATGCCTCTCTTTCTAATTTGTCTTGACTTATTTTCTATTATTCATCCATGTGGAGTTTAGAATCATTTTGTCAAGTTCAAAAGAAAAAAATCCAATTGGAATTTTAATTGGAAATGCATTAAATTGATTAACTTGGGAATGATTGCTTTTTATTTTAATTAAATTTCCAAGCACTGTTTTTTTTTAGCTTTGCTAATTATAAATTTCTAAATTTATAGTGTTTTTGTCAGAGCCTGGTCTCTGTAATTTCTCCTTTTCCAAAGTATTACAGTAGATAAAGTCATTGTCCTCAGAATCACCTGGCTCAGTGCTTCAAGGACCTAGACCAGCAACATTAACAGCACCTCACAAGTATTAAAAATGCAAAATTTTATCCTGTATTTTGTTCCCTGAGTCAGAAACTTTGGATGTGGGGCTGTGTAAGACCTCCACAGCACTCAGATGCACATTCATGTTCAAGAACTGAATTAAAATCTGACTAGTCATGCAGTCTTGGGCAAGAGATTTAAGCCTAAATGTTCAAATGTGAAATGGAGACATAATTGCATAAGCATCCATATGCTTGTTACTATGAATAAAATCTCTAACATACATGAAACAATCAGTATATTTCTTGTGAGTGCAGAATGACTGCTGGTGATTATTGTAAGTGTTACATTGCCATTTCGTGTTTTTGTCCAGTGAAAATCATGGTGTCATGGCTTTCATCATAATTAATTTTGGAAATGTTCAATGATTGTTGTAAAAGTGGTTATATTTCCCCTTCTTTGCGTATGTAATATAACCAGTCTTCATGAAACAGATGCTATAATGTTTTGTTCTTCGAATACTTGTTTCTATATATTGTTTGCCATTTGGCTCTGTAAAATATTATACATTTTGTTAAACATTCCCAAGACTATTATAGTCCCAGGACTGTAAACTATTTCTTGCAGTTTGAAAATTTGGTTAAGATGTGTCAATACTCTGTGGTACTGTGTTTAAATTTTCTTCTGGTGTATCTTGTTGTATTGCATTTTTATTTTGAAATAGTTTTTTGTTTTTTTATTTCATTTGGTATTGTCATCCCTGTACTCCCTTTATTCATCTGTTAAAATATAACTCACATTGAAATTTCAAGTGTTTTTTTAACGATGCATTTTTTATAAACATCATATTGTTGTTCCTTTCAAAACATAAGTAGACCTATATATTTTAGTATGAGAGCTTACCTGCATTAGAATTATAATTATGCAATTGTTCTATCTCTATTATTATTTATTTTATATTTCTCTTAGTTCAACAGATTTCTGTCTCTACCATGAATTTCTCACTTTTGTTATAGGAAGTGTGTATCCTTTCATTCTCAGATTTTGGAATATTTTTCCATAATTAGTGGTTACTTTGATTTTTTTTCAAAATTACTATTTAATACATTTCTCTAATTTTCAGTATTAAAAAGAAACTACCTTTATGACTCACCTCTTAAGGGCTATGAAATATGATATGATTTTGACACATTCAATATAATATGATTTTTACCCTGCTATGGAATGAATTCTGTCCTTACCGAATTCAAAAGTAGAAGCTGTACTCCCAATGTAATTGTATTTGGAGACAAGGTTTTTTGGAGGTTATTAAGGTCAAATGAGGTAAGAAATGCACTTGTACCGAAGAAAGGCCATGCAAGGTCACAGCAAGAAGTACCATATCTATACCAGAAGGAGAGGCCACAACTCAATCATTCTGACCTTTGTTCTCAGACTTCCAGTACCAGAATTGTGAGAAAATGCATCTCTCTTATGCATACTGTAGTTAGTATTTTGGCATAGTAACCTAAGCACATTAATACATGCACTAATTGTTATGATTATATTATCCTTTTTACAGTATCTTATTTCTAGAGTAATTATTAATATATGGGCTCTGTTTTATAACTATTTACAACAATCCTTGAGTTAAAGACTTTAAATGGCTTCATCAGTATTATATATTTCTTTATCTTTGTGCTTCTTACCATATTTCTGTAATTTTCCCCCTCAAAGAGGTTATGTGAATATCTGAGAAGACTTTTACAAATGAAAGTTTACTTAGTCATGCATAAAATTCTTGATTCTTAGATTTTCTCAATAGTATATTATACACAGCCCTCAACATTTTGCTTTGAAAATAAGAGTTTGGGTGGCAATGTAATTATTATAGATTTGAATATTGTCTTTTTCATTGTTTTTCTTGGTTTTGTAACCAAAAGAAATTTTCTTATGTGGATCTTACTGTGATTTTTTCCCCCTGATTTTGTTCTAAAACCTATGGGCTTTTCAATCTATGCATATCTCCCTAGAGCTAAAGAGAGATTTGCCTTTTAATATCTCATTTGTTTTCCTCTGTATTTATTGCTCCCTTTTCTTCTTTAGAAACATTGTCTATCTGTTCATTTCTGATCTGCTTTGGATTGTCTCTGTAAGATATTATCTGACTTCTCGGATCTCTGCCATCTGTGACAGTTTCTCAAGTTTGTCCCTCAAATCAGTAACTGATTCTATTTAAAATCAGCTCTTTTCTTTCTGACCATTAATCCTAATATGCCAACCTCACTGGATTAAGGAATGCCTAGCAGATTAGTGGAGCATGCTCCTGGGGGTGTTTGGATGGGTCATGGAAGTATGACTGTGGCACTAGATATGGTTCCTCACCCATTCCTTTCTGGTACTATTCTCCAGTTCTGCTTCCACCAGTCATGAACTGAGCAGCCTTGATCCACACCTGTCGGCCATGATGTCTCTGTTTTGGAACCTATTGATCATGTACTGAATCCCATGAAATTCTGCTTAATTAAACCTTTTCTCCTTTAAATTGTAGATATGGAGTATTGTGTCTCAGCAATGAGACAGCTGACTAATGCAGCTATGCTATTAAAATATATGTTTATGTGTTACGCACATGGATTTATTAATTTTTTTTCATGTTAATTTACATCTTAGTATGGTAGTCATCCATTTTTAAAAAGAAGATACTAGGCAGTCTTGTATCCTATTGAGAAAGCTAATTTCTTCAATCTATCAGGGATAATTTCCAGAGGATTTTTCATCTAGGTTCTTTTCTTGATTTATATTTTCTCATCCTGGAACTAGTGAGATTTAGCTATGTATTTTAGAACTAGCCATAAATACACATTGTTTCACATTTTTCTTGGCTTATTCAAAACAGTTTGGTCTCCACTTTTGACTTTCCATCAACCAAGCATTTATTGAAGATTTCTGCCACAGAATCTACATTTGCTTGTGTTGGTTTAGTGACCTTCCAAGCTGGAAGACTGATGGAACATGAAATTGCCACTGTACCCATTAATGCATGTTCTTCTGATAGTGCACCTGACCCTGCGTTACACAGAATTTTTTATTCATAGAGACTCTTATTCCCTATGTTAAAATGTACAAATATAAATGATTAAATGTGTTTTATAATTTCTGGCTACCAAATGAATAACATTGAGGGGCAGGAGAATGTGTCCTAAATGCTTCAAACATCAGTGTGTCTTCAGTAGAATAGAAATTATGCAGTTATTTCATTTCAATCTGATTTTTAACTTCATAATGGGTGAAGGATGAGATGAATTTTTGTGTTTGCACAGGTGATTTTTCTTTCATGATTTAAAGATTTCCAGATCCTGAGGTGAAATATAGGTGGGTTTTCCCTGATGCAAATATTTTAAAAGCAGACAGTGGTATCCAGAGAGGTTAACTAACTTTATCAAAGTCATCCAGTAAACAGTTGATTTGAGGGATACCATCAAGGTCTCTCAACTCAGCACACTTTTCTTTAAAGAACACTAAGCTGCCTTTTTAAAGACATATTTATTTAGTGACATGACTAATGATACTTTCATGATCTCAGTACTCTCCCAACACCATGAAGAGTATTTTCATTCTGAGAAATAGTATCTAACATTTCCTGAATGTTGTATAAAATAGCATGATTCACATTATGTTTGCTCAAAGGTTATTTTCAAACTAGACCTCCATTGCTGTGCATTTCTACCTTTTTCTAATGTCTTAATTGCATTGTATCCTATTGTGATCTTTTAAAATTCATATTGTTCCCATGTCACCTGGCCTTTCATCATACTCCACTGCTTTCTCTGGGTCCTTCCTCGGGTCTGATCATTCACCATTCTTCTTGGCACAAGCCACATTTTATTCAATTGTTCTTTCAAACCATGTAGCATAAAACCAACCCCACAGGAAGTATTTACTTGGTAGCTTCATCTAGGGTACTGTGCCCAAATAGCATTTTCTCTGGAGACTACTTATAGGAAAATTAAAATTAGAAGCCGGGCGTGGTGGCTCACACCTGTAATCCCAGCACTCGGGGGGCTGAGACAGGAGGATCATTGCGAGTTCAAGACCACCCTGGGCTACAAAGTGAGCTCAAGGCCAGCCTGAATGGCATAGTGAAACCCTGTCTCAAAAAGACAAGGGCTGGGGAGTTGGCTCAATGGCCTAAGCTCCAGCCTGGTGAGTGTGAGGTCATGAGTTCAATCCCTGGTGATACAAAAAAAAAAAAAAGAAAGAAAGAAAAATTAAAATTTAATTAATAATCTAATACTATCTGCATTTCTTTTAAGATGGCTCAAAATAGCTTTTGTTTACCTTTTTGTTTCCTCTCTCGCATAGAGAATTTTTCCACAGATACCTAGTTTCTTGTTCAGCCAACATTTCATGAAGGTTTCCTGTATTTTCACCACTGGGACACTCCATTTGGAAGTATAAAGGGATACACCGCAGTCTTTGTTGCCAACACTATCTGATGAGCAATATAGACATGTATGTAAATGATCTCAATCAACTTTGTGCAATGCTCCATTAAAATTATGCACTAGAAGAGAAGTAAAGAGCTCAAGAAATTTACTTAGTGGGAGTGTCAAGCTTTGTAGCCCATTCCTTTCTGAGAATAAAATCCAGTCCCCAAATACCAATAAAATCTACACTCTCACAGAGGGGGACACTTAATTCAGTCAATAGTGCTATCTGGGAGCTTAAGGACACTTGGATCTCAAAGGGCATCACTTGGCCATAACCAACAACATAAGAAATAACGAATAACATTTTTAAAATGATGAAAAAATAAATCCCTTTCCTGTGTCCTTCTGAATTTACTTTGACTAGCTATTGAACAGACGTTTCATAGATTCAATACATCACAACATAATAAGTGCTGCTCAGCTGCCACCACTCCTGCTGCCCTGCTGTGGACCGTCTCTTTCTGTTTGCATCTTGCCTGTCCTCTGTGCATATAAACTAACTGTCTCCATTTCTGCTCTCAGAGTGTACCGTGCCACACAACCGAGATTTCAAGAACAAATATCAACAGTGGCTAAGCCAAACATATCTTGTCAAGAGAGTGCCACTGCAGTGTAAAGATTGATTTGTCGAGGGAGGTCTTGCATATAAGTAGATGTGAAGGCAAGGACTGAGGTTAACAAGTTTCCACTGCGGGAGTTTATTTATAACAAAATAACAAAGGGACAGTTCTGACTCTGCCAATTACTTTCCATCTTCCCCTGTATCCATTGCCTAGCATCCTTATTCATCACCAGAAATTGGGCCTGTGCAAATCCAGGTTAGAACTCTATAGACAAAAACTTGCTCTCAGGATTTACAGTATCACTTAGATTAGGAAAACTTCATGCCAGTCAGTACTGTCTGGGGTACTTTTTGTGCCCACGCAGAGCTTAAATGAGCAAGAGGAATAAGTAGAAACGGTAACACATGGATTTTATAAGTAAAGCACACAGGGAGACCAGACCTAAAGATATCACAACAGGAAAAGTGTATGATAAGGACTACATTGCACATATCTTGAACATTAAGGGCTTTCGTCAGAGAAGGGGCACATTATTTTGGGCTGGAATAGTCAGGTATAGCCGAATGTAAGTAGAGGAAATTGATTTAGTACTTGAGAAGGAGCAGGTTAGTAGCAGACCGTAGTTGGTATTGTGTTCCCCATGTGGATGAAATTGTGGTATCATCAACAATTTAAGGTGACAGAATCAAGGATAGGGCTGATGACTTGATACATAGAGACAGCAAGCAGACACAGAAGTGATTTGATGAGATATCTACCCATCCAACACATATTTATCACATGCCCCTCTGCAGCATAAGATTTAGTTTCCAAACTAAAGCCTCTCCAAAGAGGCTTATAACCAAGTGCATGTTATGGTTTGTATCTAGATGTACTCTCAAAGCCTCATGTGCTTTTAAGTGGGACTTTTGCAATGCGGTTGTATCACTGGGGCATGATTATTATCAGTCCCACATTGTGTCTCAGCCATGAGAAAGAAACTAAGACAGTGTGGAATACAGTTAGTAATAAGCACTTAGGCAATTATCAGACGAGACAACTATTGCAATGTCATGGGAGCATAATTTAGGGACATCCAAAATGGGCTTGGATGGAAGGGAAGGCTTTCAAGAGGAGTTGATATCCAGGATGAAAGAATGAGGAAATAGGAGGAAGGACAATGCTGATTTGAAGAATTCAGGTTTCTAAAAAGTGAAAAGACCTAACATTTTGAAATTAAATACAGTTTACGTAGAAATTGCTCTCCATGAATTTCACTTTTAAATGTGCTCTCCCCAAAATGGCGGAGGTCATAACTGGGGGTATAAGATCAATCAAATCACAAATAGCAGTTGGCACATTCTATCCAAGAGCAAGATTTCAGCAAGCACCCCTAGACTTTCCATGTCCTATGGGAAAATTGTGCAACTAACTCAGGGCCAGTCAAGTCAGAATGTTCTATCAGTCATTGTTTGGATAGAATAACACCTTTTCCGTGTAGGGGGAGGGGAGCGGGAGGGCAAGGGACTAAGCATGGGAATAGGCTGCATTAGAGTTTTGACTCCAGTTGTTCTGCTTCTATACCTAAAGCCTGATACCAGTCATGTCAATTACTCCTGAAAGTATGTCCTTTAGCAAGAGTGGATGGGGGGCGGGAATAAGTAGACACTGTCTAGTTTTTGGGTACGGATTTTTGAATATATGATAGAAGAGAAAAAAATTAAACTATAAATTATTACCCATTTGACATGTCCATTATTCTCTTCATAATCCCAAGACCAAAGTTCTTACAACCTAGTGGGAGCCATAGGTATTTTTAAAATTCTACGTTGCCTAAGAATCAAGTCATGATCCTTGTTTTCTGGCCAACTCCAGTTTCTTCCAACTTTGCTCTGCATGGTGGCCTCTGGCCTCCTCCAGGGCAGGCCTGGTTTTCTTTCTTGTTCAACTAAACACCATTTGCACTAAGCTTCTGCCCACCTAGATTCTTCCAGTCCTCTGGATCAGCTATGTCATCATTGTGCTACCTTTCCTAAATATCTGTTGCTATCTCGTGTTTGGAATACCTTAAGAGTAAATACTTATTTACCAGAATTGTTAAAGCAGTTTAATAGTTTTGGTAATTGTCATGTTAAAATATGTGGTATTTCTCTGATGTCTTTGTATAGTTTGCATCTTTTAAAACAAGTACTGTTCTCTACCTCTACTACTGATACCTTGAAAAGATAAAGGTACAATTATGAAACAGCAGAGTTTAGAATTTTTTCAGTATTTAGCACTCAAGGGGATTAAACCACACTGAAGAAGAGAGAGGATTTATGTAAAGCCAAGAATGCATGCATGTATGAAAGCTTTTAAGTAAAATTGACCCCAGTAATTTAGAGAGATTTATAATTTTTAAAAAGCACAGAAATATATATATATAATGCAAATACATTGTATACACATATAATCCTGCTGGTTAATCTACACTGAAGAAATATTTGTTATTTATAAAAGTAGTATTTGTAAAAATGCATAAAAGTGTCTTAAAATAAGTAATTTACCAGATTTAAACCACTTTAATGGTTTTGATAATTATTTTGTTAAAATATTTTGTATTTCTCTGATGTCATAGAATACAGTCTGTATCTTTTAAAATAAGTACTGTTCTCTACCTCAGACAATTTTCAGTTTTCTTCTAGGATTAATGACCCTAGAATTGAGCTTTTGAATTTGTGAAAATTCCTAAATTTTTCTATTTCTTTTCCTATTCTGAGGCTATTGCAGCACGCTTTGTTTTGAGTGTGATCTCATTAAGCTTTTCCTCTTAATCTCATGATATTAATCTACTTTAAGCTTGGATAGTTAAATGTTACCTATAGAAATATTTTCATCAAGTGCCAACAGTTCATAATGAACCATGCCTGTAGTCAAGTGTCTGGATATGATACTGGATTTCAGCAATGACTATTTAAACACATGAGTTGTCATTCTATGTTACTGTGTGGAATTCCAGATTTTTATTTCTAAACTTAAAAGTTCTAGTTTGCCATAAGATTGGTATAAGAACAATGGAATATTACTACTATTTTCATTGTTTAACGTGAACAGGTATTGGTTTATAGGACGTGAAGTTATAGAATCTAGAGCAAGTAGGAAGCTAAGTCTTAGCAAATCATCCACCCTTTTAGAGTTCATCATCTCCAGATTATAAAGTGAAAATGAAAGGAAAGCCAACAGGCAGCCTGCTGCTATGATTTGATGACAGGGTTGTAGCAAAGGCATCAGAGTGATGTTGCTTTTTCAAAATAACCATCCATTTTCTTTTCCAAGGCCTGTGAACTAGAAGATAAGTTTACCTTTGACACTGGGTCTATTTGGATTGTATCTGTCTTTTTTAAAGCCCCAGAAGTGGTTTCTCATGTAGAAGCAGTGCCAGACAAGAGAATGGTATCTCAATCTGTATTTGGTTGTAGAGGATATTATTAGACTTGTGTTCCTCTGGAGCAAATCTAGAGCACTTACAATGACTCATTCTCCTTGAATGAATGGGAGAAGGGTTTCCAGGGTAATAGTACACAGTGAGATTTTGACCCACAAGAGAAATCCAGCTGTTGAGTTAATATGGATTCCAGGAAATAACTCATTCACTGCTGCCCGTGACTACAGAACTCCAGAAACCATCAAAATTGTGCAGAGAAAAGGGTGCAGTCAAAGGTTTAAAAGAGGAAAGCCAGTGAAATAAGTCTAGAGTTGCATTTCCTTTGGTTGATATTGGACTAAGATTTGTTCTTTCCTCCTTATTTTTCATATTTTGTTTTATAAAAAATCAACAAGCACAGAATACTGCTAGGTTTTGAAAATCTTGCCTTGGAAAAATGTTTCTCATTGTGCTCTTTTAGAACAGAAAATTGAGCTCACTCCATTTCATCCCACTGGTGAAACTGCTTGCAGCCTAGAGTGGGGTCTTAGAGAGAGATTTTCTCTGAATCCTACAAGAATGGGAAACGGGAAATACAGAATATCATTTCTACTGAATTTGCTATATTTTAAAATTACTTACTACTTCTTTACAATCCAGAAATCACCTGCATTTACTGAGAAGTTCTTTGAGGAAGGGACATAGCAGCAGATGAATTCATATTCCTCTGACGAGTGGTGAATCTCCTCAGGAAGAAAAGATTCTTCTATATGAAATAGACCATAAACAAAAGGCAGAGTTTTCATGTAGGCTTATTACTTGCTTGATTAGGTCCCAGTACTTTGCTTTTTTATTATTCATTCATATGTTCATTCATGCAATCACTCAATGAACATGAATTGAGGACCCATAAAAGGTAAGGTACTTAAATGTCCAATGTTTTGAATGGCAGAAGGATAGCAATGATGAGCTCCTACAGACTCCATAAACTACTTACAGACATGCAAAATACAAGTGACCTGAGACTATTTCCCCTAACTTCCAACAGGCCAAATCCTTGGTTAAATTCTGGTTTAACTAACCAGTTTTTTCAGCCCATCGCACCATGAATTCCTCCCTCTTCCCTACTCAAATAAAATGCATACAGAATATCCCAGAAATTCCCACCATAAAAGACACAATGCTTCTGTCTTGAAGAGTGGTAGTCATTAGCAGCTCTGAGGGGCCAAGTGCATGCAGTTGCATACTAGGATTTTCTATTAATAAACATAGTCATAAGAATGCTCAAGAGAAAGCTAATATGTAAAGTTTCACAATTTTTTTCTTAGCTTATTTTTTATGAACAATATAAATTTAAATCATATTTTTATGAATCAAAGTATAAACTGAAATTGAAAGGTTATACTAAATATATTTTAAAATAGTACTAGTGCCCTATTCCATTCTAATGTTTCAATTCTAATTGGATATAAACAAGTCAAAAATCAAGTTTGATTTCTTATTTCTAATTGGCTATAAACTAGTGAGTATGTGCCTTTATTAAACTTTACAATTAACAGTATCTATCTTCACAGAACCACAAATTTAGCTCGTTATAGCTTCCCAACTGAACTGCCCCTTGCCCCCATCTATAACTGCAAAGTCAATTACATCCATGTTTTGCTATGCAGTTTTGCTTTCAACTTCACAAATTGTAATTCTGAGAAGATAATGCCAATGCATGCTTGCTTTTAAAATTTTTTAATTTCAGTGAAAGTCCTTGTCTAAGTCATAAGTCCCATGAGTCTGGCTTCTCCAGTGAATTCTGCTTCTCTGGACCTTTTAACTCCTATTATCTTTCTGTTACCACAATTACTAGTGCCTACCACTTTTCCTCTTTCTTGAACTACCATATTTAAGACTGGTTCACTGCATAGTCACAATTTAGTTTAAACACTACTTTATTTCTGAGTATCTTTTAAGGAGTGGAGTCATTGAGTGGTGGGTAATGAAGGTATCGGATTGACATGCAAAAATGACTGCTGGGGTCAACTTGATAGTGTTCTCTACAATCCTTGAAATCTTTTCCATAATGACAATTGTTGCAGTCCATCTTTTACTGAGAATTTGGCAGTGTGTGTGCCCCATTGTAGGAGTAAATTTCCTAAAGACAGGGTCTGTGTTTCATATATTTTCATGTTCATTTCCTCCTCTGCCCCCAACCAATCAAAGTGTGTTATGCCTTGTAAGTGCTTACCCAAGGTGAACTAAATAAACAGATTCCAGTTATCTCTTGTCATTTCTTACTTTGCTATCCAAGGTTGGGGGGAGAATCCAAGATTGCTGATTGAATGCATTGCGCTTGATGCAGTTCAAAGAAGCTCTCGCTGAGAAACAGTAGCCCTTGCGTTATTACTAATGATATTTAGGAATGTGCTTTGTATCTTTAGTGAGAGTGAGGTACTTGTCACATACCAGGAAAATGTCAGCCAGTACAAAACAAGCCATGATCCTTAATTGAAATTGTTCATTTCCCATTTATAAGGGTGAAATAAAGCACACAAAATGTGTTTATATTAAGGAGTTGGTCAAATAGGAGGTGATGAAATAATGAAACCAAATAGGTAGCTTATTGGTAGGAAAGAGTTTAGATTCAGTTCCAACTCCCATGTAATGTCTGCCTTTATTTTCTGCTCTGGACATGGAAATTACATTCGTGATCTTTATTAATAGATGAAACAATAGATAGCAAGTCATTTATGATTAAAATATTTAAAACTCAGATAACAAACTGCTGATCTTCAGGCTCATAAATTAAAATGTTCTCATAAAGTGCTTAAACAACTTAGGGAAAACAGTAAGAAAATATTACTGAAAATAAAAAAAATCAGGTGTGGCTGATAGAAGAGGTTGTTTATTTGTATTTGTATAAGTTTCCCTTCTCTTAGCTCAAACTTGAATGACAACTATTTTTTCCTTCATGGAGAGACTGAAGGAGTAATTACTACCCTCTTTTTTTCCTCTTCACAGAGAGAAGAGCAACCAACTAGGTAACTGTTCACAGGTTGTGCTCTGACTGCCTGAGGCCTTCCTTCTCCTAAACTGATCACTGGGGTGGTGTACCAGTACCTGCTTCCTTCTTCCTTATTGAAATTCTCCTCCCTGCAGGGAAGAACGCAGCTGTCAGCCTTTCACTCATAATTGGAGAGTAAATTAGACCCATGCATTCCTGTGGACTGAACTGACCACCCGTAGATGCTAATCAGATAAGATATCCTATTTGCATGGTCAAACATTGTTTCTTTAAGCATATTTACCAAAAACTCTGTTTATTAACCACTGCTTCCAAATCATTAGTGATGCTGAAGGATTTGGTCTTGCTATGGCTAGTTATTCTTGCACCTTTTCTCTTTATAGTAAAATACTAGTGAGGGGAAAATGTTACAATCGTTACCTCTAATCATAAACCCTCATACATGGTTAGATTTGAAGGAGTCATTATTTTGTCATGTTAACTTTTTCTGCATAATACTAGGATTTTATAATTTACTGAAGAAAAAGTAAAATATAAGAATTTTTAAAAGAAAACAAATCCAGAATCAGTCTACATTTAGCTTAATTTCTAATCTCTCAGAGGTAAAAGTGAGCAGGAGATTGGTATAGTAGAAAACAGAAGGAGGGAAATTCAGTATCTCATAAAAGCATCAGTTGTCTGGGGGAAATGTGATGGGATCTCCAGATAACAAAAGGAAGACCCAGCTGAAGTCTGTGGTTGGTTGTTAAACTGAAACCAGTCAAGAAATTGATATGAATGTTGCCAGTGATTACACAACTTTTCCCTTTCCCTTCTTTCTTGCAGACATATTCACTCTGGATTCTGCCTCTATCTTACACTTGTACCTGCATGCAGGTGTTTTGAGTACACATACTGTGGCCAATGCATATCAGCCTAAACCAAATACTGCTTAGTTTGCCTGGCTATGAGCATTATAATATATTGAATGTGTTTTTGTGTGACTTAATTTTGTTCCATGCTATATTTATTGGCTATATCCACATTGTGGTTTAAAGATTTGTTTATTTCCACTCACTGTATAGATTTTCATTGTCTTTGTTATTATAAAAGTGCTATATGGTCTTTCTCATACATATCTCATGGTGTACATGTGCAATTTCTCAGAGCTAGTCACCTGAGAATAAAGCTGCTTGTTCACTGAGTAGATACAAGTTACGTATAATGCCAAATTATTTCTCAAATAGGTAGTGAAAATTTATACTGTTTCCAATAATGGTTTCTAGCAGTTGCTTAAATACAGACACTAAACAGGCAAAAGGATAGGTTTAACTAAACTGGGCATTTGTCCACTTTGTTAGTCCCTTTTCTGTTGTTATAACAGATTACCTGAGCCTAGGTGATGTATAAAGAGTAGAGCTATATTTGGTCCAAGAAGTCCAAAAGCATGTAGCCATTGTGCTATGTCATACAATGGAGGATTAACAGCTGGGTACACATACAAGGAAACATTTGAGACTGAACTCATAATGAAAATTTTAACCCACTTCATGATAACAGCAATTCAAAAAAGTGGTGGTCCCATGACCTACACACCGCTTTTAGTCCTTTTCCTTTAAAACTGCTAAAATGGCAATTAAATTTCAACATTATTTTTAAAGGGGATACACAGTTAAATTACAATAATCTGTGGATATTATAGAAGTTATGGGGGAATTAAGATTTTATCAAGGGTGTGATTATAATAAAGTTCCCTGGAAATTAAGCTAGGCAGAGTATGCTACAAGTACCTGAGTAAAAAATAGACAAGAAGGAATTATATGAGATCCGTGAATTCAAGGTCACATTACCTTTATTGCAGAGGTATGTGGGGGGCAGTTGCACAGAGAAGAAAAGAAATCCTGAAAAGGAAGATTCAGAGTACAGACAAAAAAACAGTACGTAGTTCATAGATGTAATTGGGAGGAAGCAGTAAAAACTTCTGTGGAACTATCTAGATGGTTATTTTTACTTTGCAGGTAGAAATCTCATCTTGTAAGTTAAACTTTTGCATGCAAGCACACTTCCATGGCTGTGTCCAGGATGAGAGGGTGGATGCCATTTTATGGGTGAACTCATAAGAATGTTTTAACCATGTATATGCAACAATAACTATAACATCACAACACAAACAAACAAAAAACAAAATGAGTGTTTAGGTAGTTCCAGCAAAGTCATTCACTTCACAGATTGATTGAGATTCATTGAGCCTGAGAGTCTGGATCTTGTAAGGTTGTGGTGTGGAGTGGAGGGTTTTAAACATTTTGGCATGGACTTCTCAGAGACTCAAAGTCATCTGTTGTCTCTCTCTTGAGTATGAGCTTTGAAGACCAAATACTATGTCTCACATTCTGTTTCAGAAAGCTCTAGAGCCTTTGTGGTTAGATTTTTGGATCTCTCCACCTCCCCCACTGAACCTAGGGCAGATGCATCACAATGGAGAATTTTGTGTAAATTGTGTTCTGCGGGGAGGAGACAGGCTAGGAATCAAAGGAGAAGTCAGAAATATCAGTACCACTCTACTAACCGTGCTGGTTTTTGATAAGCAACTATATTCAAAAATAAAGTATTATATTTTCCTAATTTCTCTGCCCAGAAAGATGTGCTAGCACAAACCTGGATAAGATATCTTGTTAAGCAAGTTGTTAGGGTATTTGCAGTTGGTTTAATCATTTCATGCCGTGGCTTCTTTTTCAACAGCTTTGTCATTAGAAATATCATATAAAGGCTATTTTCAACTCGGTTGTCAGGTATATGTCTTGACCCCTTACTTGTTTTTAAATTCTTGGTGGGTATACATGATCCCTGTTCATAGCATGTTCCCCAGGACACGGTAGTGTCTCTATGTACTAAGACATTGAAACACTACTGAATGCTAAATTAATTATTTATTGGTAGATAAATTGAAAAGATGTTTTCAACATCACTGTTCAACAGAGTGTAGATGTATCAATATTTTGGCAATTCATTGTTGTTTTATATTTTATTTTATTTTATTTTATTTTATTTTATTGTTTTGTTTTGTTTTGTTTTGTTTTTGCAGAGAAATTGATAGATCCCTATGCTAAAAAAATGAGCTACACCATGCTCAGATATTCCACAGGCAAGATTTCTGCTATTGGAGATGGGGCTAGAAAATAGTTGAATTGGAAACAAGAGAGATTTGTGAGAGCAAGTGGGGCAGACGTGATCATGCCACTGGAGAAAAAAACCAGAAAGTTTAAAGCACTTTCCTCCAGACGCCAAAGCATACTCTGAAAGACGAGCTTTCTCGAAATTGAGAGTGATGGAAGCAGAATCGGAGATACTCAGGGAGATAAATGAGTGGGAGAGATTTATTGATGAAGCATGTGTAGAACTAAATGTGGAAGTTAAAACAGCAGAAAATGAGGTCCAGGAGAGGAAATTGAGGGAAGAGGCAGCATGTGTCAGGGAAGAAGGAGCATGTGGGGAACATAAAGTGAAGGCAGCACTGTGGTTGAGTCAGAGCAGGGAGGATAACAGAGCTGGAGGGATGTGGTAAGCCACTCCTCTGGGCATTGGGGCACAACCCCTAGACACTGAGACAGGAGTGTGATGTGAAACTCAGAAATTATCCCAGGGAAAATAAACATCTTTGTACTTTTCTATCATTTGGTCAGGGTGCATTTCTGGACATTGTATGTGTCCAGTGAATGAATAGCTACAAGAATGGTCTGTTTGCAGGTGGTATGAAAGTGGACTTCAGAGTTCAGAGTTAACTCTAAGACTTACTACATGCCAATTTTCAGAAACTGTTTAAGCAAATAGAAGAGCAGTGAAAGGGGAACATTAATTATGATCAAACAAACTGTCTTATTTCATTTTATAATTTAGTTTTCATTCAGAGTAGTTTCATCTCCTTTAGCCCAGTGGCACTTATACCTTAGTGAAAGAGGCAAGGCATGGGGTGCTGGTGTATAGAGTGAAATGCTGACCAAGCCTTGGGTCAAGTGATTGCATGGCCAGCTCTGCTGTCAACACTCCCATTATGTAATAAGTTATTCTAAAATTTCATGCTTAAAAAATAACATGGGCTCATTCCTGTGTTGGTGTCAGATGGCATCAGACAGAACAGTAGAAATGCCTATGACGATCTCATTCACATTTGCTTTTCAGACCTTGGCACTGCACTTTTATTTGTCCTCATGGATCTCTTACCATTCAATGACGCAGCCTCAGCCTTGATGCAGGATGGCAACAGCATTTGCAGAGTGTAGATGTGGAAGCTGTACCCACTTATGTCCAGGTTCCAGAATTCAACGACCTTATTCCACCCCAATCAGTTAGATAAAACAAATAAACAAACCAAGCCTGGGCAAAAGCTGGGTATGTGGATTTCATCTATTATTAGAAGAGCTGCAAAACACAGAGGCTGTGATTTCCAATCTACCACATGTCATTTTCAAGCCAGCAACCTCGTTGAGGAATGTTCTCTAATCTCTTTATTTCCACTTCATAATCTCACAATTCTCACTTCAAGAACCAGTGTTTTTAGTCAAATCACTGTGATCTATTAACATTTGGATCTCATTAACCTTATATCAGTGAAGGGAATCTTGACTACCCAAACTTGGACTGTTTTAGTAAGGACTGTACTCATTGATATGCCTTTTGGTATTTAAGAAGTACTGTTAATAAAGTTTGTAACAGACATAGGAAGGAATGATCATGAAAACGTGTCAATCTGAGCCTCAGCTTTACCATCTAGAAAATTAGGAAAATAAACAACTCTGGGTTTTTTGTGACACAATTATAAAGAGATGTTTTAAAAATAAAGACGGCACTCAATAAATGAAATCTGATATTGTTATTTCTAGTATTTGTATTACTGTAGTTATTAACATCATGATTACTTATAGAAGAACAAGGTGAAATCCACAAGGGCAGGAGTTGTCTCTGTTTTGTTTGAGCTACATTTAGATCAATATCTGGCATACAGAAGATACTCAATAGTTGTTTATTAGAGTGTGATTGATTAAATCAATTATAAAAATACAGTTGGCATAGTCTATCACTCAATGTTCAATAAATGTTAGCTGCCATCTTTTTAAATAGAAACTGCCATATATGATATCTGTTTGGAAAAATTTCCCTTCATTGATATTTTATATTTGTTGTTTTGTATGATATTTTTCACATCTTATTATAGTCCATATTGGTAATATGAAATAATGGGTTTCATTTTGGCAGATTCATGTACACACATGACATATTTTAACAGTTTTTACCCCCCCACCCTTGTGTCTTTTTCTCCCTAATTTCACATTTTGAAGGGGAGAGTTCAATGAGTATAATGTATTTTGATCTACTCATTCCCCAATTGCTAACCATTACAACTCCTCCACCTGTCCATTATTCCTTTCCTATTTCCCAATTTCTCTTTTTCTTCTTTTTTTAATTTTGAAGGAAATAAAACCAAATGAAATAAAACAGAATAGAGTCAATCAAAAACAATGAACGTGATACAGGATTTCAAAACAGGGTAAAGGGAAATCAACAACGGCTACCATAATGCCACTTGTTGTTACCTTCGAAGTACCTGCCTATACCATCAGACATAGTAAAATCAAACAGAATAAAACCAAACAAAACAGAACAATGAAAACAAAACAAGGCTTCAAAACAAGATAATAGAATAACAATGTTCACTGCTTTCCCTTCTCAGACATTTCCTCCCCTTTCACTTTCACAATACCTATTGAATAATATGGTCATTTTAATGATATTTGGCCAATCCATGAACATGGGTGCTCTTCGATCTTCTAGTGTCTGCTTTAATTTCTTTCTTCAATGTTCTGAAATTTTCTCTGTAGAGTCTCCTTGATTACATTGATTCTAAAATATTTTTGAAGTTATTGTGAATGGAATTGTTTTTCTGATTTTTTTCTCAGCTGGCCCAATAGAAAAGTTATTGATTTTTCAGTGTTCATTTTATATCCTGCTTATTTGCTGAATTTATTTTTCAGCTCTCAAAGTATTTTGGTGGAGTCATTAGGGGATACAAAGTATAGAATAACATTATATGCAAACATTGATGACTACTTCTTCCTTTCCTATTTGTGTCCTTGGAATTTCTTCTTTTTTAAATTTTTTATTTTATTTTGAAGAGAATATAACCAAACAAAATAAAACAGCATAGAGTTAATCAAAACAAAGCAATGAACATGGTACATGAATTCAAAATAGGTTAAAAGGGAATCAATAATGGCTACCATCATGCCTCTTGTTATCTTCAAAGTAACTGCCCATACCATCAGGGATAAATAAAATCAAACAAAATAGAACAGAATAAAACCAGTAAAAAAACAAAACAAAACAAACAAAGCAGAACAATGTAAGCAATGCAAAACTTCAAGATACTAGTAAAACAGTAGTGGCTACCATAATGCTTCTTGCTATCTTCAGAATAGTATCCTACACCTTCAGACATAATACAATCAAACAACAAAAAATAGAGTAAAATCAATCAAAACAAAACAATGAAAGCAATACAGGGTTTCTAAACAACATAATTGGGCATCTTTGATGGATGCAATTATATCTTTTGTTATCTTTAAAATAGCTTGCCATGCCATCAAGTATTTTGTATCTCCATTTATTTTGAAAGATAGTTTTGCAGAGTACATCAATCTGGGTTGGAAGTTGTTTTCTTTCAGGATTTGCAGTACTTCAGCCTCTTCTTGACCTGATGGTTTGTGTTGAGAAGTCTGCCATGATTCTGATGGGTTTTCCTTGATAGGTGATCTGTTTCTTTTCTCTAACAGCTTTTGATATTCAGTTCTTGTGTTGAATTTCTGGGATCTTGATTATTATATGTCTGGGTGTAGATTTATTTTGGTTATGGCTAGCTGGAGTTCTATATGCCTCACTTATTTGAATGTCACTTTCTTTTTCTATGCTTGGGAAGTTCTCAGAAATTATTTCTGTAAATAAGGTCCTGATATCATTTGTCTTGAGCTCTGCTTTTTCACTCACATCTTTAATTTTAAGTTAAGTTTCTTTGAGTTGTCCTGCAGCTGTTGAATTGTTACTTCCTGGTTCCTTGTTATTTTTAAGAGATCTTTCCATTTGAAGTCATAAGCTGTCAACCTGTCTTCAAGGTTTGAAAGTCTATCTTCAGTTTCTTTCAAATGGTTTTGCCAGCTTTCTGTGGAATTTTTAATTTCCTGGATATCTCTTTCAATCTATTTTATGCATTCTAAGTCTCTCATATATTGTTCATTCATGGTTTCTGTCATTTTCCTATGCTCTTCTATTTTTTTATTTTTGTCTTCTTTAGAGGTGCTTAGTAATTCTTTTATTATGTTTTTCATTTCTTCTTTTACCTGGGATAGTATTTCTGTTCTAATTTCTTTTATAGCCTCATGAATTTGTTTCTTTACTTCAGTTGACATCACTTCAGACATTTTAGGTGTGCAACTCCCAATTTCTTCCATGTTTACCTCTACTGGACTTGAACAGCATGGGTTGGGCTCCAGAGACTGCCTTTTCCTTCTTTGTCTTGACATATTCCTGGGTTTTTCCAGACAGGTGGGTAGTGGGTTCCCAGGCACTTCCGGCATTGGCTACAATTTCTCTGAAGTGAGACTGTTTGGTTTTTCTAGCCAGTGCTGGCTATGGGTATCTGATGGTGGGCACCTGTGCTTCTGGAGTGAGCTAAGTTCTGGTCCACAAGGGCCCTTGGAGTGTACTTGGTGGTGGGGCCAGCCAGGGCCTCCAGACCTAAGCTGGTGGGGAACCTATGTGATGGTCTCTGGAATGAGCGTGGGGCAGGACTCAGTCCAAGCAATTTCCACAGGTTTACCCAACATGTAGCTGCTGGAAGAAGCTGGCAGCAGTTTTGGTTCTGGCCTTACCCTCTCAACTCCAAAATGGCTCCTGGCTAATCACTTTCTCTGCTGGAGGACTGAGTCCTCTGCACTCACCA
>RJWT010009388.1:0-25177 GCA_004365215.1 Cuniculus paca
TAGTGAGACTCTGTCTCAAAGAGACAATAAGGAGGAGGAGGAGGAGGAGGAGGAGGAGGAGGAGGAGGAGGAGGAGGAGGAAGAGAAAGAGGAGGAATAGGAGTTGTTGAATTCTGACTACTGAAATTTCCTTGCAAGGATGAAAATCTTTTTGATTCTAGGTGCTTAGGAGAATTCTAGAAAAACAAATTTTGACACTGAGTGAACATTTTCTCTGCTGATCTAAGGAGGAAGAGAGGCTCCAAGCTGACACTTTCCTAAGAAAAGTGGTGGGTTTTCCATCCATATCCATAGGAACGGGGACAAGAGTGGCAAAGAGCCGCAAGATCCTGAAACACATATACTGTGAAGATACAGTCTCTGGCTCTGTTTTGGACCGAGATTGCTGTGGCAAGGTCTTCTAGGTCTCTATTCCCCACTCAAGGAGTTAGGAGCACTTACTAGCAGCCAGTTCCCCCACAGTGCTGAATGCTTGGGCACCAGCCTAGCTAGCACAATTTTTAAACTCAGTGTTTGTTTCTACCAGCATTAAAAAAATTGTAGCGTGTTCTCATCTTCATTCTAATACATAGAAAGTCGATAGGTATGCTAAGAGAAGGCAAACTCGATACAATCCTATCTTAAGCATTTATTTTGTGTATGCAGGATGTGCATGTGAGTGTGAGTGTAAAATGCATAAGGCTGCACACACACACACACACACACAAAATAAGCTTTAGAAAAAATAATCTTGCTAATTTATAACAGACACGCTGATAATAAAAATCATTCCATTTACTGAGTATTTATCCCATTCCTTTTCCGTGCGTTCTGCAAAAGGCTTGGCCTGTATCATCTCATTTCATCCTTGCATCCTTGTGAATCGCTCTCATTCCTCACAAGAGAACTCTAACGTTCAGAAATCTGAAAGACCACCTGAAGCTCATACAGTTAAGCTGGGATTTGATGGCAGCTTTTCCAGGCTCCTGGGCTCAGGACTCTACCCTTATTCTGCAGCTTCTCTGACCAGAAATACCCTCCAAACTTGCCAATGACAGAACGAGCCACACCACCACTTCTGCTTTTTTTGGTGTCTGAAAATTAGAAGTGATGCCATCAAGATCCAGACATCTGTTTTACATGTATGAATTTGAAAAATTTGAGTTCTCCTTCTCTCTCCTTTTCTTTCCTTCTCTCAGTCTCTCTCTCTGTCTTTCTGTCTCTCTGTCTCTCTGTCTCCCCCTCTCTCGCCTTCTCTCCCCATGCCCAGGCACAGTTGAAACAGAATGACAGCAAAGTGAGATAAAGCCAAAAGATTTTGTTCTTACCTCTAACCAAGAAACACTTTTGTTAAAATTATTAGATATATAGTCTTCTATTCATAGGTTTAATTATATCATAGACTTAACTGAATTGCTATCTAAAGTTGTTAATTGGTTTTCACGTATTGAGAGAATGTGTGTGTGTGTGTGTGTGTGTGTGTGTGTGCACGGATGTATGTGTGTATGTGAGAGTAGCTTTAATGAGTACTGACTGGGTACAGTTGAGGAAAGGAATAATACAAGAATTATACTTCACATGTCTGCTATCCTAGGCACAATGCATCTGGGGTTGACAGGCAAGCAAATACAAACACACACACACACACACACACACAGAAGCCTCCTATTCCAGCACCTACTAGCCACATGTTGCTACTAAAATTTATATTTAAATTTGTTAAAATAAATAAAATTCGATTTCTTATTCACACTTTTAATTTCCAGTGCCCAATAGGCTAGTGGCATCTGTATTTTATACAGCATAGATGGAGGTCACTTCAATCATTGCAGAAAATCTTATGGACGTCATTATTCTAGAAGTGGAACAACAGCTAAGAACCTTTGGAAAGGCAATGATGATATTTTGTAAATTTCAATCCAATGTTTCTCAGTCCTATTTTTGATTCTTACTGGTTTTCATAGGAGAAGAAGACGCTCAAAAGAAGAAGGAAGCTGGAAAAAGCAACAAAGCAGTTGGTTAAGCAAGAAGAGTTGAAAAGACTCCATAAAGCTCAGGTCAGAAAACAAACCTAGATGAGTGAGTGGGCTTGGGAACTGGGGTCCTGGGGATCAAGATGGGAGAGCCCTTTGGGCATCTGTACTGGGATGGGAAAAAGGCAGGTTGGGGAAAAGCCAGCCTCTCTTCTCTGAGGGACCAGGTTTGTGGCCATCCTGAAGGCCCTAGCTCCATCCTTAGGGGGCTCTAGGGCTAGGGAGCCCAGGTATTGAGCTGGCCCATGGCCAGTCAGGGTCCTGCAAAGTGAGGCTGAAACAACAGCCAGCTGGTGGCCTTGGGGCTTGCTGGACCTGACTGACCTATAATGATGACCTTCATTTTGTCCTCCCTGAGGACACAGTTCTTCCACCAACTCCCTGACTATGTCTTTGTGAAACTGACAGCTATGAGGACTTGTCTCCATTGCAGGATTGGCTGAAGACATAAGTATCCAGCATTCTCATATTTTCCTGACCTGGTGGTTTACTCCAAACATTTCTGCCCAAGGGGATCTGCCCAGCTCCCTCAGAGACAGGAAAAACAAAGCAGAAAGTCTAGACATTCTCCATCTGCCTGAGGATCCCAAGAGAGTCTTGAAGAACAATTGGATTTCAGGACAATAGGACTTAAAATGACCACTTAATCCATTTACCCTTCCATCACTTTCTCCAGTTATGCCATTTCTCTGGCCATATAATCCTGGGTGTTGGTCACCTGCCTAGTACTATCACAGAATATCTGAGACGATCAACTTAAAACAGATGACAGGTCTATGTGGTCTTGCAGTGTCTAGATTCCAGTTCATGATCAGTTGGTCCTGTTGCCGTGGGCCTGAAGAGAGGCAGCACATCATGGCAGGGAGCTCAAGGTGAAGCAACTTTCTCACCTGTTAGCCAGGAAGTAAAGAAAGATAAAGAGGAGAGACTGGGGTCTCAATACAGTATCTCCTCCAAGGGCACAGCCCCAGTGACCTAATTTCTACTGGGCCACATCTCCTTGAGGTTCCTCCAAAGAGTACCAGGGGGGCAGGGATATAGCTTAGCAGCATAAGCACCTGCCTGTTAAGTGCAATGTCCTGAGTTCAATTCCCAGTAACAAAACCAAACAAACAAACAAAAAACAAAGAGCACCATGGGTGGAAAACCAAGCCTTTGACACTGGGCCTTTCGGGGACATTTCAGACCCATAGTGTAGCCTCATATAAGTTTTTTGTAACAAGGAGGAAGTCGCTGAATCCAGTCCCCTGTACCCTTCCTGGTGGCTGACTCGGGCTACCTACAATCTATGGACAGAGACAACTCCTATGAGCTCACCTCTGTCTCAACTTCTAAAACAGGTTTCCTTGGAGCATTTCAAATTTTCCTTCTAAGAACAAAACAAGTCTTTATGCTACTAGTTGGAAAACTTGGCAGTTTCATACTCTAGGCAGAAAGTGGTAATAAGAGAAGAATTACAATGGCCTTTTGAGTCCTAACCTACTAGCACCCAGTGCAGCCCTTTTTGATCTCTTAGTTCCTAAAGAATGACCGTTGGGTCCATCTGCTTGCATGGCCGTAGCAAAATACCAGATGGAGTGGCTTACCCAATACACATTTATTTCTTCACAGTTTTAGAGGCTAAAAGTCCAAGATCAGGGTGCTGTCAGATTTAGTGTCTGGCTTGTAGACAGGTGCTTTCCCTCCGTGTCCTCACATGGCCTTTTTGCGAGGAAGGGCAACCGCTAGTGTTTCTCCTTCTTATAAGGGCACAGGTTTTATCAGATGAGGGCTCCGTGCTGATGGCCTCACTTAACCTTTATTAGTCATGTTGGGAGTTAGGACCTCAACATATGAATTTTGGGGAAATACTGTTTAGTCCATAACAACCAAGTAGCAATAACTGCACAATAATCAGTTATTATTAATAAAATCATTTAAATATTTCAATTCCTTAGCAATTCTATACCATACCAGTAAGAGGGGGATTTATAGATAGAATTGTCTTTAAAAGAGAGACAGGAAGAGGGCACAAAATGGTTGGTAGTTATAATGGAATCCCCCTGTACTTTACATTTTATGTTTGGGGTTTATATGCTCATAGCAGGGAAAACAAGAGCCAGGTGACTGCCTGGGCCCTACTCTGATCAGATCTCCTCACAGGGTCAGAGGCAGCTCAGCTCCTGGACCCGAGACTGGAGCGGGGATTCGGGAGGATCTGGGGTTGAAGAGCAAGGGGAGTGAGAGAGTTGAAGCACAGTAGAAAAGGAACACAGGTGCTCCCCCTGCCTTTAATATACCTGTTCTGTCAGGTGCAGAGCTGCTTCTGGAAAGGAATGTGCCTTTCGGCTGCACGACATGAGAAAGCAGAGAACATTGATGGGGATGAACAAAAATTATGGCTTTCCCAACTGTCCTCCCTCGTAGACCCCACAGAGGATTAGCTAGCAAGAAAAATAAACATACAAACGCCAACCCAGCCTTGATCCCCAACCTTGCTAGGTGCTCATGGTGAATCTGAGCAGAGTATGAGCTATTCCTTCATGGGCTAAATAGCCTGTGTCTTGTCTTTACAACCGGTTGGTAACAAAGCCATGGTGCACGTCTACAGTGGGAGCACTCTGGCATCAGGCTGTAGTGCAAGAAAGAGCAAGTGCCATTCGTAGCCTAGGACAGGAGCAGGACAACCCAAAAATGAACACTAAGCCCCAAGAGCTGGCCCAGGTCTCCTGTGCAGACCACCTTGTCAGGAGGTACAGTCTTGTTCTTCCTGGAAAATAGAATGTGAGCGGACACTATATTTGTCCCAGTCCCAGCCCTACTCTGGAAGCTGCAGCCCTGTCGCTGTGCCATGACCATAGTCAGAGGCTGTGGGCTCTGAGGAGCCCCAGTGCCACAAGGATCACCCAGGCCCTGTCTTAAAGGACTCTTGGTGTGACTGACTGTGTCACAGGGAAGTGTTGGAAGTCTACTTGGGGAACATGGAACTTACACACAGTCTCCACGCTTTATGCTTCTTAATACAGAGGGAGGCATCCAGGTGTGGCTGTTGGGGTGTTCAGAGGTCCTTGCCCAGTTTTTCAGGGCAGCAATATCACTCTTTTTATGCTGGAGAGTCAGCAACAGCATCACCCTCCCTGTGTGACTCGGTGTCCAAGGTCCCCTGTGACATGTGATCCTGGCATTGCAGGCCATCCAGAGGCAGCTGGAGGAAGTGGAAGAGCGGCAGAGGGCATCAGAGATCCAGGGCGTGAGGCTGGAGAAGGCTTTGCGAGGAGAAGCAGGTACAGTTCCCATCCTGGCAGTTCTGGGCAGCACATGTGGGTCTGGATCTGCAGTCTGAGGAATAGCTCCGGTCCTATCATGGGCAACACAAGGGAAACTTGTCACCCATTTGGGATCTGTCAGTATGGACAAGTGGTGCCAAGTCCACACTGCTTTACTCTTTAAAAGTCAAACTAGTTTTGCCATTTGAGAGTCTTGGCCATGATCAATCTGTGGGTCTTGTCACTGGACTTCTGGTATACCCAGCTCTTCTGAGTTGAATGAATGTTTTTGAAATTTAGGGGTTAGGGCAAATTCAGGAGAAATGATTAGGTATTCAGGCCATGCTGGTGACTCTAAGCCGAGAGTTAAAGTCCTGGTCCCTCCTTTCCCTTTCCAAATCTTGGGCCACTTACTTTATCAGTTTTCATCTTCTCATCTAAAATGGGCACAGTCATGGTTTTCTACATCACAAATAAGAAATGAAGATTAACAGGGCGTGGTGGTGCCTGCCTGTCATTCCAGCACTCGAACGGCTGAGGCAAGAGAATTGCCGTGAGTTCGAGGTGAGCCTGCACTACATAGTGAGAACCTGTCTCAGAAAAGAAAAAAAAAATTAAAGAAGAAATTTCATGTGATGCTTAATTTAATTAGCACATGGCCCAAGGTAAAGCAGCAGATGGGTAGCCTTCCCACTGAGGTCTTCAGATTCTTCTGTTCAAACACAGGGCTCCTCTGGAGACAGCTTTCAGTGTGCTGGACGTCCAGACACCGGGTCTGGAACTGTTTGTATGGTGCAGTTTCTGCCTTGAGAAGTTTATAGTCCACTGAGGGATTCAGACATGCAAAGAGATAAGCCACGATGTAGTGGGACAAGCACTGTGACAGGACAGCATGAGGGAGCCCTGAGAACAGACCCAGGACCTGAGGCCCAGGTTCTGGGGAGGGGACATGGGGGATGAGCATGACAGGGGGGCAGGAGTCAGCGGAGAGGTGAGCAGAGTCTTCTGACAAAGGGCACAGCACCTGCCAAGCCCAAGACAGGAAATATTTTAACAGAGGAGGAGCCAGCAAGGGGTTTTCAGGTGAGGTGGAACAGGGACTTCTATGTTCTCTGGACACTCTCCTGCAGCCATGTGGCTGAGGCATAGCACGGCGCTTGGAGTGTGCTGGGCGGTTGTCTCTGGTTCTGTGCCATGAAACCTTCGGTCTTCCATATTGGGGACACTAAATGTGAACAAAGGAATGTGAAAACTCCTGTCTCTGTGTGCAATAGTGTGAACATGTGCCTTGGCGAACACTAGTGAAAGGGAGCCTCTCAATTCTGTTCGAAGTGCATTTACCTGAGAATGGTGATAAGAGCAGGGCAGATTCAGATTTTCTGAGGCCAGAAGCTCACGCAGACGTGCAGAGGTGTGAGGGCTACTTCCGGAGCCTCCCTAGGAGCCCCCAAAGATAGAGTCGATAGCCTCAGTCTCTTGCTTGTGGTGCCAGAGTGATGGTCATTCCTGTCTCTTGCATTTATAGTGAAGATTAGTAAAAAACATTTACGTGAAAGCGCACCTCATGCCTAGCCCAGGGTAGATGATTAACCAGTATTTGTTCCTTTTCTTACTAAACTGCACTGTGGACTTCCTTGTAAAGAGAACCCACATTGTCCATCAGAATTAGGCTTCTTTACCAAAACAGCGAGTGTCTCTTACTGCTTGAACTGAGTCGTGGCCTGTCTCCATAGCTGCTGTTGGGACTCTTTGGTGGGATGACCTGCCCTTGTTTGGTGTTTGGTAATATTTCCAATCAAGGAGGCTCAGCTGCTTGTCTTTAGGCATCTCGAGGGAGCCTCAGGAATGGAAAGGACATGCTGGGAATCTAGGGCATGTTTCACTTGGCTGTTAGGAACACTCGCTGATGCATGGTATCGTAGGAAAGGTGGATCGTAGGCATCAAAGAGCCCTGTGTTCAAATTGTGTTCCTTCTGATGAGGCTGATTGTCCTAGCAAAGTCACCTAACCTCTCTGGCCCGAGAAGTCTCATTTGAAAAATGGAGATAATAATCCTCACAATACATATTAGACCATTTTGAGAGTTAGGGTGTTGGTGGGCAAAATACCAGAGTGTCTACTATAATATAGACACTCAAAGAATGCTGTCTAATATTATCTTACAAAATATTGAAGATCCACATGCACGCTTTTAGGGAATTGTCTATTTGTTATGACTGGAAATTTAAATTATAGGTGCCATTTATCAAACTTCTGAAAAATCTCCCTCATCTCCAAATGTCAGGAAGAAAGAAAGAAGAAAGAAAGAAAGCAAGAAAAAAAGAAAGGCTATTTTGAGTGATACCTAAGGAAATCTGGCCAGCTGGCAGGGTGTTCAAAGGTGTGCCAAACTAGCCAGAAGATAGATTCTATTCATTCCCTTTATATCACTGGTAATTTAATTCTGCTGTTAAGTTTACGGGCCTTTTCTCCTTGAATGTCCTCATGGGGTCACAGATGTAGATCAACAAGGGGCTGGAGACGAATAGAGTCAAGTCAAGAAGAGCAGCCCCAAAGGAAACCAAATGGAAGCTATGCAAGCCAGGCCATCAAAATTAATACACTCTAACCCGTAATAACATTTGTGCAATAATAATATTCCTTTGCGTTCAATATTCTATCTAGTCCCTTTAAGAGATTGGCCTGTTGCTTAATGAATGACCAATGCTTATTAGGTTAAGTCGTATTTGAGCTAGCCTGTGCTGCTCCGGTTCAAATGATTTAATGGGAATTATTTAATAGGTATTATTAGGATAATTAGAAAATGATCACAGTTAGGCAATAATATTGAGCTATAAAGGTTGTGAATAACCAAATTTAGAGACAGGCCTGAAAACAGGAGTAGCCTGTGACAGTTAGGCAAGGCTCCTCTAATAATTATGTGAGCCAGCTGAAAGAGTCTTTTGTTCCTGGGAGTTATTCATCAGGCGGGCATTGAATTAGAGGACCAAGGGGGGGTTGCAGATTGAAGGCCCCAATGGCTGATGAGCAAAGAGGCTTTGATGAGCTCCTAATTGTCGTGACAACAATTCCTGCTTTCTTTTTTTCCAACAGTTAGAAATAAGCTCCCCTACCCACCCCCAGGAGAGATTCCCCCCCCCCATTTTGTCCAGGAAAGAGAAACAGAAAAACAGAAATGTAGCGATCTACCCCGATGATAAACCATTATGTTTCACAGGGTGCGTGTGTATGTGTGTGCATGGGTGCTAAGCGTTTTTAACAAAGGCTCTGGAGTCACCTGCTGTCCCGGGTGCCCAGGTGAGGACCAGCATGTGCAATGGCCTGATTCCCCTGGGTGTCACTCCTTTCTGTGAGGAGGCCAAGCCTGGCTTTGCCAGCCGCTGAGACTCTTCTTCATCGAGGCACTTGTGCTACCTATGGTTTGCTGATTGTCAATGTGGTGGTCAGTGTTACAGATTGGGGCCATGGATTTGCCCAGGCTAGCACGAGACCACCATCCAAACTTCAGATGGCCAGGATGTCAAACATGGGCTTTCTCATTACCTGGAGATGAGTGAAATCTAATGAAAACTGACAGCGACTTCAGAGGAGAAAGGAGGTATCCCCAAGGAAGGTGGAAGAGCATCATTCCTCCCCTTTATCAGCTGGTAGCCTGCATTCAGCTACTTGCTTGTTCTGAAGCCCAGTGATTTCACCTTCTCAAAGATTGAGATTTGCAAAGGCATTGCAAGCTGAGTGAGGCTGCCAGCAGGTGGCAGCAGGGACACACATTCGAGGGAGAAATTTCAAGGAAAACCTAGCCAGGAAGAGGGAAGTAGTTTGGCTGCTCACCCTCCGTGGTTTTCATCTTGACTGCTGCTGAGGAACAGAAGGAATTGTATTTCCTGGATAATGTAACAGCAGAGAGTCCTGGAAAGGACACAGATATTAGAATCAGACACATCTGAGCTTGAATCTCGCTGTCGCCAGTTATACGACAGTTACCTCTCTGCCAGATTTTCTCATCTATAAAATGGGACCAGTAATACCCACCTCATGGGGAAGAGGTGAAGAAAAAAATTAAATGATATAATGTTAGCAAAGCGCCTAGAGAAGGGCTGGCTTATAAACAGTGTTCAAACAAATGTAATTTCTGCACCTTTCTTTTATAGTCCTATCATAAAACTCAACTGGATGGTCCACAACTTCTCAAACTGTACTCACTTGTTCATTAACTCACATTCATTTATAACTTCATTCCCCAGAAGAGATTTAATCTGGTGTCGAGAAACACACACAACACAGAGTTCGCACACTTGGTCCATATAAGAACCTCGATGTAGACTCAGATGTTATCCTGCCGCTAAACAACAGTTCGGCACAAGCAGTTCAACATGAGAGCAAAACACCGTGCTTCTGACACGTGCCTTTTTTTTTTTTTTTTTTGGACAGTCTGCAGAATGTGGGACTGGGTTTCCAGGAAAGACTATCCTTTAGGTAACCCTCCGTAGCTATTTGTGCGAGTGTACTGAAAGACAGTGAGCTCGAGGTTCCTCACTCTTGTCAGTCCTTACCTGTGCTGGGCTCTGGGATTTCAGTGGTTCACAGAGCAGGGAAAGGGTTGAGGTCCCTTGGTGATTCTCAAGAACTCTGATTGAATTTGGGAGGCCATCAAAATGGAACCACTGATAATATTTTATCACCTAATAAAATATGACCTAATAAAATGGGACAGTGTCAGGAAAGAACTCTACTATTATACAGAATGGCCAGGAGTAACAGGAATCCCAAGTTCATAAAGCAAGCAGGGAGTGCTAGGCATAAACGATGGAATTCAGTGTGTCCAGGGAAGGGAGTTTGTTACTCCCTAGCGAATAGCAGGAGCACAGCAAGGTGGCACAGGTGGCGTGTCCCCAAGTCCTAGGGTGTGATATGATGGGCCCAGTTAGCACCTGTGCACACCAAGTGTTGTGCTGCAGCTAAGGGGCCCAGGGCAAAGAATTCTGTAGTTTTTATAGCAAGTGGGAAATGGATCCATCCTCTTTTCCCAGGAAGCAAGTGGTTGTGCTGAGCCCCATTGTGGTGTCCTGAGCTACTTCTCTGAATTATCTACCCGATGAGGTACAGAAATGGCTCAGGTCCAAGGATGGTGAGGCCATGTAGTTTGGCTCACTTAGCTCCCAGTCTATGGAAGACTGCGTTGCTCAGCACATTGCAGCCGCCCACCTGCTGGGTGTTCTCTGTTTCCAGCTTCACTGACCCCTCTGTTAGAAAGTCAGGGCCCCCTGTGCAGGCGGGATGTTGAGAAGGCAGAGCTCTGAGTATATTGCATCTCGCAGGCTCCTTGTAGAGGAAAGGGAAAAACGAAACACAAGCCTCCTAAGGTGAAATAAAAGACAGGTCCCTGCGCGAGACACACCTGTAAACCCAGCTATTCTGGGGCCAAGGCAGGAGGATCACAATTTTGAGACTGGCTTAGGTAACTTACAGAGACTCTGTTTCAAAATTAAAAAATAAAAACTAGGGCTGGGGATGTAGCTCAGCAGTAGAAGGCCCTATGTCCAAATCCCAGTACTATGCTATAGTTTAGTGGTAGAGCACTTCCTGATAGGCACTGGCCCTGATTTCAGCCCCCAGTGGCTCCCCCATACACACACACAAAGACAGAATAAGCAAAGAAGGACTGAAAAGGGCAGCTAAAACCAAAAATGTAACAAAATTTTTTTAAAAATTCAATGAACACTAATTCCACTAATTTTAAAATTTATTGATACAAGTGTGATATAGCAATCACCATATTGAAAAATTAAAAAGGAAAACTATCTTACCTATAGAAGAAGACAATCATTTGACAAAATTCAAAACTATTTGCAGATACAAAAATATTTTAGCAAAAGAAGCAATAGGACTTTCTTAATTTGAAGGATAGCTTCTGAAACCCTGCAACAAACATCACTGTTGAATACAAGATTCATTTAAAAATCAGTCATAAAAAAAAGAAAAATAAGTCATAAGGTAGCCTCTCATTCCATCTTCTGTTCAACATGGTCCAGCATGGCCCAGCCAGTCTGGTGAGACAAAGGAGGGGTGAAACATAATATTTGCAGAGGAAGAAACACATTCTTATTGTTTCCAGATGATAGACTGTCTATATGGAAAATCCAAGTGAATGTGCAAATAAACTATTAAAAATAGTAAGGGTCCATAGCACACTGACTGGATACAAGATCAAACTAGAAAAAAACAGTTGTATTACTATGCCTCAGCATCATCTTTGTCACGAAGAAAATGTAATGACAAAGATGAGATCACTTATAGCAACATTGCAAATAAAAATAAGTAAATCTATTAACAAATGTACATCACTTTTATAGAACCAATTGTAGTGCTTTACTGAAAGTCACCAAAGAGAGAAAACATAATCTCACATGTATAAAAACTAGCTACACGCTGGGCCTGGTGGCGCATGCCTGTAATCCCAGTACTCGGGAGGCTGAGGCAGGAGGATCGTTGCAAGTTCGAGACCAGCCTGGGCTACAAAGTGAGCTCAAGGCCAGTATGAACAGTATAGCGAGACCCTGTCTCAAAAAGACACAGGCTGGGGTTTTAGCTCAGTGGCGTAAGTGCCTGCCTGGCAAGCACGAGGTTGCGAGTTCTAATCCCCGGTACTGCAAAAAAAAAAAAAAAAAAACACTAGTTGCAAAGCAAAAGTAGCATTGTAGACCATGGAAAATAAGTGATTCTTAGACAATTGGCTTTTCAAACAGAAAAAATGCACTCTTAGGCCTTATAAGCATATCAACTCCATGCAGATCAAAGTTTCAATGTGAAAAATTAAACTTCAAAAGTGAAGAAGAATCTTCTACAACCTCAACTTGGTAGTCAGTACACAGTGAAATGAAAAGCAGCTAACTCAGAAAACGTATTTGTAAAAAACATAACCAAAAAAGTAGTATTCTAGAATATTCTCAAACTCTTATAAATCAATAAGAAATAAGTAAATAACCCAATATGAAAATAGGCAAATGATAAATACATTTTGCAAAGAATAAAAAGTGACCAATGAATGCATAAAAACACAGATCTCATTAGTAATTAGGAAAATATAAATTCAGACTACAATAAGCTTTTAAACTGTTAAAAATATGAAGATACTAATATTTAACAAGGATGAGGAAGAAAGACACTTTTATTTGGTGTCAGTGGGAGTAGATTGTCACGTTTGGCTTTATGCTGTAAAGCTGAACATTCTCATGCTATACAATTCAAGAACTTCATGCCTAAGTGTACCTTCCAGAGAAACTCTTGCTTGCGTGGACCAGAAGACGAATATAAGAATGTTCATAGCAGCGTCATTCATAATAGCAAAACCTCAAGGGCATTTCAGATATCTAGTAATGGGAAAATAGATAATTTACGGCATGGTCAGATAACTGAATAGTATTCATTCAGGAATAAAGGAACATCATGGATGTGTTTTGCGATGTAATATTGAATTTAAGGAAAACAAGACTTAGAAGACTACATATGGTATGATGCCATTTCAAGAAAGCTTAAGAGCAAGAAAAGCTAATTTTTGAATGATGAAAAGGTACATAGCTTAAAAAAGTAGCTTAAGAGGTTTTCCAGTAGCATCCTCTGGCCCACAGAATGGACTCATGGTTTGCTGCCATCTCCTGGGATGGTCAAGACTGAATCAGCCCAGACCCACTGCCTGGTTTCGTGGATTATCATCCTCATATATGAGGAGCCACGTGAGGCCAATGTCCCCAGAGCTCTGGGTACTGAAGACTGGCAGACACATTTTTAAATGAAACAAGTCGATGGATGAGCACTAGAACTGAGAACAGAAGCCAGCTGCTGAGCCCCAGCCAATCGGGGGGGACACCTTGCAGGGTGCTGCTGAGGGCTCCAGCTACAATTACTCTAGTACCCCTTGAAGCTTCAGATCATCAGCGACATTGTCCAATGCATGACCAAAATTGTAACAAACACCAAATTAGGACTTCTCAGAGATTCTAAGGGGGTTGAAAATCACATCCAAAGAATTAGTTAGGAACCAGACGAGACGGCAAAACAAGCCTCAACTTGGAAAATCCACAGAGCAATATACAAGTGGAAATAATTCAGCAATACCTACAAAAGAAAATGCTTAAAGAAAAAAAGAACTATGACTTTAAAGAATAGAGTGTTCATTGTTCTGTTATCACTCATCCAGAAAAAAGTTACTGACCATTACATGCCAGTCTCCTTAAGGTAAGCAGGCGCTGAGATGTAGCACTTATTGAACTAGATTGTATAGTTGCTGAAGAATTTCAGGAAGGACTTAAATTACTTTGCATTCTATAGAGCACTCTTGGACAAATGTGGGTCCATATAAATGAGTGTAGTAATAAAAATTTGTCTGGCATGATATGAGGGCATGGGAGCAAATGAGGAACCAGTTGCCAGTGGACCCATGCAAGACGAAAGGAAGGGTTGAGTAACTGGGCCATTTTATTACCAGCCAGAGGCCGCTTGCCTTCTGGCTACACCATTCCAGCCACCAGCTGGTTCCTCATTGAAGGAGTCACAGCCCTGACCCAAAAGGGCTCTCAGTGCTACAAGAGCAGCCATGGGGCTGGTTGGAGATGTCGGTAATAAAGAATGTGTGCAGGTCCAAGGATTCTGGTCTTTCCAAGAAGCACTGATGATCCACCAAAAACTACTGACTGGATAAGATTTTTTATTAATTTCAAGTTGTTATAAAATAAAGGTTATCTATGTATGGCGATGTCAAGGGCTACCCTCTAGCTGGGTTTTAAAGGCAAACAGAAAACTAATCCTTATGGAACTATAGAACTACACACCAGAAGAAAAACAAGGAATAAATAACAATCAAACCGCTTACTGGGGCAACCCACTCGGGACCCCTTCTGTCTCTCTCTTGGACAGAACCTATCTTTCTCTCCATAAATATATCCTGCTCAAAAAAAAAAAAAAAAAACCACTTACTGAAGAACCACGCAAAGCACTGTGCTACCCATTTTACGCGTGTTACCTCGTTTAATTTCCCTAAGCAGTGTGTGAAGCAGTACTGTCAACATCTCACTTTCCACAGGGGAAATCAAGGTAGGGAGATATGAGATTACTGTATTTGCCTAATGTCACACATTTGCAAATGGCAGGACCAGGCCTGAGTGATCTCAGAGCCCGTGGCTTCTTTGCTTTGTTCTACTACAGAGACGGTGAGGGGAGATGCTATTTAGACTTCATCAGAACCTACAAGGACAGAGTCTAACAGGTGACAGTGAGTCAGAGGGAAACATGGAGGAAAGTCTCAGGGCATTGTTGGAATTAAGAACAAGGTCTTCCTATACCCGATGCTTTGGGAGGATAGATTCCCTAGAAACTCACACATTTCCATATCTAAAGATCCCTGAAGTGATTTTTGACTATTGAAGAAAGGAAGGCTCTAAACATTGAACTGCAGCAAATACAATTGCAGATCATTCCATTGATAAAAGCCAGTTAAGTAATTCAGTTCAATTTGGGTTTGTTCAGAATGGTCTCTGTGGAGGTCAGTGTAGCAGCACAGGGCACCCTAATGGATGAGATGTTGGAAGGACTCGTAAGATTGGAAAGGGGCTATGTAATCCAGGATGAAAGCCTGAGTAAAACTGGTATGTATAATGCAGAAAAGAGGCTGAATTTGAAAAACAGCAACAAAAGAAACTCTAAGGACAGCAAAATAGTTCCTTAAAGCTGTTTCTTTTGGATTAAGAACAAGGGGAGGATAGGCTCAGGCTTGAGGCAGATGGTATAATGTTAGATGATGAGGAGAAGCAGAATTCCCAACTCTCAGCTTTTCTGTTTGCTCTATCAAGCAAAATGGTCCTTACTCCAGAAACATTAAACAAATATCTAGAAGAAGAAATTGAATCTGGATAAATGATAAAGTGGGAGAGCTATAAATTTGGGTTTCTAAGACCAATGGAAAGATGGTACATGAAAGAGTAGCTGGATGGAGAGTGGTTCAATCACAACTCGTTAGATAAACTAAATTAAGCTCCTGCTATTGAAATTAACATACAGATATAATTTCAGCTTTTGAAAACTAATGAGGAATTCTAACACCAAAAGTCTAGATATTAGTATATGGCACTGTTCATATGTCAATGATTCTGATCTTTGTCAAAATTGGAAGGATTATTAAAGACATGGTGAGCCCTTAGAAAGAAATTTAGAGTTTCCTGTAGACCATTGGTGTTTATTAAAACAACATAAAAAAAATGGCATTTATTTTTCTGGGTAGAGTTTCACAGTTTGTAGTGTCAACAAACATGGCAGATATTTTGGAGCTTGATTTCAGGAAATTATTTTGTTGTCCAAAGTGCCTATAATAGTCTTTTGGACAAGATATGGTCATGTAGGCTGGGTGGTACTAGTTAGGTACATTTATTATCAGTTTCATCCAAAGGCTAAGAAAGTTCTCCAAAGATGGATGCAAAGTCTCTGCCCTTGGTTCAGTCCCATCTAAGGTGTCATTTCTCAGTGTCACACAAAGGTTCAGAATATCCACTGTCAACTCAGCAGAAATCCCAGTGTAGAGAAATGTGTCAGTGAGATAAAATATTCAATTTGCCTATAATAGGACAAAATAAGATGTTACTTAACAGGATGTGTATAAAGTCTTGAATTAGGTTAATAAAAAGAGCAGTTGCACAAATAAAACATGAACTACCACTTCACCAGCACCATCGTGGAAAGACCAGAATTCATTTGCAAGTTAATAAGGGCCCAGGAATGACGTCTGCTAAAAAGACATCTTCAATCCTGGGTCATGGGATGAAGGGATGGGAGCATCTCTACTCAGGAACTTTTATTTGATTCTAGACTCTCTTTTAAGATGTATCACAGAAAATTAGAGGGAAAGGGGAAGCAGGTTGTCCTCATCTGACAAAATGATAAATAACCCAGAGGTGCTAACTATGGGAAAAAAAAAAAAAAGAAAAACAGCTTCAGTGAATTGTAAGACCTGTCTTCATGCATTTGAAGTCTATCGTGTGAAATAGATGGTGATATATTTTCCATTCTCCTCAGAGGAGAAAACTGAACTCAGTAGCTAGCAGCCAACCCACAGATGGTCAGTAAAATAAATTTTCAGTCCTTCATTACATAGCCATGAAGAGGACTCTGTAGACAGCAGCGAGCTCCCTCATTGCATGGAGAATTATAGTGTACACAGAGTGTGCACCTGTCAGGGAGGAGGTAGAAGAAATTCTTGCACTGACCGTTTGCCTGGACCCCTTGACTCCTGAGCATCCTTCTGTCACATCTGTTATATGATTGAATTTAATGAGCTTATGCTATGACAGGACTCAGCTGAGGGTTTTGAGTGTGTAAGCCCACTTCAGTTTTACTACAGATGAGAAAACTAAGGCTCCCTTCTCTCTCCCTTTTAATCCTTCCCATATAAAATTCCACATTTAATTATCCAAGCCATGTAGTGATAGGTAGAAGTCTGATTGTGAGTGTGAGTTTAAAGTATATGCTCTTAACTTCTATGCTGTATCTGATCTCCAGTTATACACTTCATTCTTTCAACTACTGCTCTTGAATATCTTGTACTTTACCACCTTTTCTCCCTGACAGACTCTTATCCATCCATTTAGACTGAGCCTACCTGCGGCCTCCTCATTTCTTACATACAAGACTCATTGCCGCCCTCCTGTGTTCCCACAGGAAGGGTAGCTTGAGTTCTTCTTACCTATGTAGTACTGGTTTTCCCCAGTGGACTGTAAGGTTCTGGTTTCGCAGAGAGCAGGAATCAGTGTTTATCTGTGTCTCCCAGCACCATAACATCTCAGCACTCAATGTGTTTCTAAGTTTGTTCTTTCATTCATGAAACCTAAGCAAGAATAACATCCTATTTTCCTCCCTTCTCTCTCCCTTTTAATCCTTCCCATATAAAATTCCATATATTCTTCATACTCCTCCTCTTTCAATGTCCCTTTGTTTTCTACATCAAGTTCAAATGCCTTAACATGGCTCTTAGGGCCTTTGTGCTGAGATAATCATAAAATTACAGGCTTCGGGGTTCACCTCCGTGCCTTCTTACCCTCCCCAATTCATGTCTCCACCATCCTGTTTCTGTTCTCCTTGTCTTTTCTCATGTTGTTCCCTCTTCTTGAAAACACATTATTCCATCTTCATTATTTTCACTCAAAAGTTGTCTATTCTTGAATGCTCGAGTCCAAACCCCAGTTTGAGCTTCAACCAAGACCCCGCCTCCTCTGTATTTCCAGGGTGATTTTTGTTGCTTTCTTCTGACTCTTTTCTAGAGTTCTGTCTTGTCCTAGCACTTGAAGTCCATTTGGTCCAAAAGATTATCTCGCAATATTTTTGTAGGCTCTCTGCCTTACTATCTCCAAATTTCTTGTAATATGTAATGTCACACTGTATCACCAGTCCCTAAGGCAGTCCCCAACACATAGAAGGTATTTAATAAATATATCTTACTGAATGAATGAGGGAGTGAATAAATGAAAGAATAAACCAGAAGTTAAGATGTACATTCTAGCACTATTTTGTCCATAAAGTATGTAATTTGGGGCACTGGATATAACTTGGCCCCAGTTTCCTTTTCAGTAAAAAGTGATCAAAGAGACAGGGAGAAAAGGAAATAATTGTTATTGATTGCTTGTTATAGGCAAGACTGTTCTACAGGCTTTATTTACTTTACATGACTACTGAGCGAGGAGACCAAGATAATTCTAGCGGTGAAGAGTACGATTTAGGATAAGATATAGTTGAGCTCATGCCCTACCTCTACCACCTAACTGTGAACTTGGGCAAGTCACATAAATCTTTTAAAGCTTCGTTTTGTCAGCTATCCAAGTGATGATGATAGGAGAATCTACTGGTGAGCTTATTGTGAGAGTTCAATGAAATGCTGCCTTTAATGCACAGGCAGCCAATCAACTGGCCCAAAATTGCTGCATAGTAAATAGTACCTCATTACTATTATATTATACACATATTTTATTATTCCAGTTTATCCAGTGAAGAAGCACAGAGACTGTGGGATGCTAAACAACTTACCCAAGGTCACACAAATCTGCCTGTATGATTTCCCCCTCTGCCTACAGAACTGTGCAGTGTAAATCCTTCTGCAATGGCAGAGATCTTTGCCCTGCAGCACGTATTCTCATTTTAGGGTATGACATTAGAAAGCCACCGTTGTGTTGCAACTTCTTGAATAAACTCAGATTTTAACATTTTAATGACTAAACATTTAGTGTCTTAACACTGCGTATTTGTGAAGTAGTACCAACATGATTATTCTTCTGTTTAATAAAGGGCATAATCTAAGTCATAAGAATATATATATATATTTCTCCTTGTGCAACTCAAGGCTAATGGCATTTTTTTTTCATCATTTGACTTTTATTTGAGAAAAAAAAAATCAAAATGTCAGCCATCAGTCCCATGATCAAATGTGGTGGTGTGAGCCTCCCTGCCCCACGAATAGATATTTGACTCAGGAGAAACAAGAGAAGGAGACAGTAACCATCAGCTAGGACTTCTTGGGGGAGGATGTGACCAATACACAGACACAAGTTTCATAGAAGACAGACAAGTAGGCAGGAGAAGGTTGATAGGATGTTATCGAGGACTTCTGACCTTGGACTGCATTAGCCTTGCCTGAAATGTCCAGGAGGACTTCTGTCCCCATCCTGAGCACACTCAGGGGGGTTTATTTGTCATACTCATGACCTTGAGGTGTCAACAGGGGACCAGGGAGCGGCTGCCTGCTGAGCCCTTCTCGCTACATACATGACTGGCTAAAGTGCCTCCAAAGCAGTTTGATTATGGGGAGAGAAATGCCAATCTAACCCATTTGTCGTTGATTTCTTAAGCAGATTCAGGGACACAGGATGAAGCACAGCTTTTGCAGGAATGGTTTAAGCTGGTCCTGGAGAAGAATAAATTAATGCGATATGAGTCGGAGCTACTGATCATGTAAGTAAGGCAACACAGATAACAGTGAGTCCTAAAAGCAAAGGTCTGGGGGAGGAGGTGTTGTCCTCCTGGTTTGAAGTCCCAGGATTTTTTCTTTTTGTGCATACAGAATAGTGATTGAAGCAAATTGATATTTTATGTCTTGCATATGATGCTGGCATTAGCGTGAAGAATCTTCAGTTGTCTGTTCTCTCTGTGGAGTCCTGGGGCTTAAACAGATGTAAGGTAGCGGGTCCGGAGCTGGAGGCCATTCAGGCCATCCTCATCCCCAAAGCCTGTGGAGAAGAGCAGTCACACACCTGCAGTGGGGAAGCTTGTGTGTGGCCTTGCAGCAGATCATGAGGTCTGCCCAGCCACTTATGTCTTTACCAGCTCGGAGGACTGAGGTCTGCCTGCTTGTCCTTTCTGTATAACGGTTTGCAGCCTGGTTGAGAGGTCAGAAAGTACAGACAGACCTCCTCACATTCTTCTGGCAAAATTGAAGTTCACTATAGCTGTCACCATCCTGAAGGGAAAGAAAATAACATTTAGTGTAAACCAAACAAACCCTAGAAGTTATGCTGGGAACTTTCATTCATGCTGCTTCATTTCATCTCCATACCAACCTTGACAGGTAACCCAGGGTACTTTTAAGGGTATCTGATAAATTTTATTATTATCCACTGCCTGGGTACTAAAGCAGTGAGAACAATACAATTTGAGTCAGTAGGTAGAATGTCCAAATATCACCTTTAGTACTAATAATGGTTAACTTGGCTGAGTATGATGGGCTTGGTGACTTTATTCATTTCCTAGGGCTGCAATAACAAATTACCACAAAGTGGGTGACTTGCAGCAGAAACTTATATTCTCATGGTTCTAGAAGCCAGAAGTCCAAATCAAGGTGTTGAGCAAGCCACGTTCCCTCCCAAAGCTCTAGAGAGAAATCCTTCCTTGGCTCTTCCATTCTTGTGGCTCTATGCATTCTTTAGCAGGTGGCTGCATAACTCCTGTCCCTGCCTCTGTCTTCACGTAGCCTTCTCTGTGTCTGTCTCTGAGTCTCTTCTTCCAAGGACAATTGTTGTTGAGTTTGGGAATCACTGGGATAATCTAGAATCTGCTTATCACAAAGTCATGAATTACGTCTGCAAAGACTTTTTTTCAAATAATGTCACATTCACAGTTTTTAGATAGGAGGGATGAGGGTCACCGTTCAACCTATTTCTGTAAATGCCAGAATTAGACCTATAATCTACCTAAAAGGTAGTGAACTTACTTGCTCCTTAGGAGGAGGGCTCTTATCCTAGACTCATGCATGTCAACCCAGAACCCAGTCCCTCAAACAGTGATGGCAAACTTTTCAGGTCTGTCAATGATACAAATAGCCCACTGCAGCACCAGTGCCCTACATTCACCACTACTGCCCTAGGGAATATTTGGCAATGTCTGGAGACAGTTTCGGATGTCACACTCAGCATCTGCCAAAGAGGCCAAGGATGCCAAAGATACTACAATACACAGAACACCCCTCTTCTTCCCACCAAGAAAGAATCATCCAGCCTAAAATGTCAATCATGTCAAGATCGAGAAGCCTCGCCAAAGACCTGTGCAGAGCTCAGAGCAATTGAGAATATGCGTTTGCTGAGGACAGGCTGGACCTGGGAGAAACAGGGAGACCTGAGCTGAGAATGCCCAATCTGTTTTTCCTAAATTTACCTGAAAGCAAGGCAAAGTAGGTTGGAAGGAAAAGGCTACAAGTCACACTCATTGAGCTCCATTGTCATGGGAGGGACCACCCAGAGTGGGGAAGAAAGGGTCCTTTCCAAGAATCATTTGTTCCATTACTATTTTTTTAAGTTGATGCACATACTGAGATTCAGAGCAACCAAGTAATTTCTTCACACTCTCCTGATTACAAAGCCCTTTTTATGCAACCATACTGTCTGCATTAGGACAAGGTCTGAGTTATAAAGTTCAACAGAAATTTATCAAGCACATATGCCAGAAACTATGCTGGGTTCTGTGGAAATATAAACAAGGCCGCAGTCCCTCTCTTCGAGAGTTCTGTGGTTTTGGTGGAGACTCTGCAGTGGTAATAAGAACACATGGTGGGAGCTCCACAGAGATTTGTGGGAGCATCAGTTCACAGGGTCTGCCTGAGAGAGTCGGGGAGACTGGCTGCTGCTGCTGGCCAAAGGTCTCCCCAAATAGTGCATGATGAGAGAACTTTCTCCTTCTACTAACGTCAAATAGGAGGATGCAGGCATGGGCCCCACAGAGACAGGAGGAGCTCTGATGTAGGACCAGATTGAGTTGAGACAAAGGCCTGGATGGAAAAGCAGAGAGGTCATGGACTGGTCAGTTGAAATCTGTTTGGGAAGGAGATGCCAGGACAGAGGAAAATGTATAAGAGGTTCACTGGGGGAGACGCTTGGAAACAACGAAGAGAAAGGGGAGCGAGAATAAGAGGAATGTCTGCAGATCCCACTGAAGTTCTGCTTCCTATAACAGGAGAGGAAGAGGGAAAGAGACTTGGGAAGAGGAACCCAAGTACAGTACAGCTTTGAGAAAAGCATGCCAGGCCGGTAGGAGCAGCAGAGCAGAGTACCCATCAGAGAAGTTGCACATTGGACAGGAAATGCCCAGCTCTCTGTTCCTCGCCTGAACTGTCATTGGCTGGGGAGAGCATGGCCTCAGCATAAGGGTGAACTGGACTCCAGAGGCATTCAGCTCACTACACTCTTCCACGGGCTCCCCCAAGACCCGGGAGAAGTTCAGTGTCAGTAACAAAAGGGTGGACATTGAACAAGAGAGAAATCTTGGCCCAAGCAGTCTTAGAAGCAGTAACAATAATGACAACCACAGGGTCTAGCAAATGCAGGTTGAGGTTGGGGGCCCTAGCAGGACAAACCCAGGGCCTATTCTCAGCCCTCAGCCTCTGCAATGGCGAGGAGAGGGGGAGAAGGGAGAAGGGGGTGGGGAGAAGAAGAAACAGTCTATCTCTCCCAACGAGTTAGGATCAATTCCTTGCATTAGGCATTTATTTATGCATCTCAGGAACCCAAGGGCTGCCTGGAGTAGTCTACTATTTATCAAGCACTTATACAATGATTCACTGATCACCATTGGCTTTGATCTTTTCTCTCCAACTTTGCTCTTTTCTCTACAACTTTGCTTTCTTGATTTCTGGGATGCTGCATTTATTGTTTTGTCCTTCCAACCTTCTAGTTGCTTCATTCCAGCTCCCTCCCTTTTGTTTGAAATATAAAGCTTCTGTCTTTAAATTGTGTCTTGCTCTATGGTCTGTCTTTTAGTGCCTTCACCTCTCACCTCTTCACACCCCCACATCAGTGCAGGCCCTCATTTCTGCTGAGAGCTCCAGAGCAGCATTTGGGAGCCTCTCCAGCACAGCCCAAGCGGGCACACGGGAAGCCGGCCCGCACACTGGGAAGGAAGTGTGTGATCCCAGATACTGAAAAGTTAGGTTCCCGCTGGCCTTCACCAGGGACAGACCTCACCTCTTGACGCTGGTGTTCCTTGCAGGGAAAATAGAGTTCCCAGCACTCAAGTTTGGTTCCTCCAAAGCCTCCCCGAGTTTCCTCTGGCAAGCTGGATCAGTGCCTAAGTTTTATTGCCTGCATTTGGACAAAATGTCTTGCTTTGCTACCTCCTTTTGGTTTCTTGTTGACCACAACTAAAGATCTGGGAGTTGTTAGAGGTGATTCTTGAAGTCATATTGTACCTAAAAGAGAGAAGAGCTTCAGATGGTCCTGTATTCTTCCTTGGACCATTCCAGTCACTCTTCTCCCTCCCTCCTGCTGTCTCTGTGGGGTGATCTGTGGCCTTCCCAGAGCCTGCTGCCATCACAGCTGGCATTCTGCTGCTCTCCATTGTGTTTTGAGCAGGACTTATCTTCATCTTATCTTCAGCAGTCTCTCTAGGCCTCTCCAGTGATCCCAGCAGCAGCAGGACTTTCCACGTAGAGATATCCTAGGATCCCTTGTTCTAATCATGAAAAAATGCTATAGCTACTATTAATGGGCAGCTTTTTCAATGTTTCCACACAAATTCCTCGTATTTACAGTTGGAACATTTTCTCATACCCAGGGCTCAAGAACTAGAATTAGAAGATCATCAAAGCAGACTGGAGCAGAAATTAAGAGAGAAAATGCTGAAAGAGGGTGAGTATGGTGATCTATTTGGGACCCTTGTTAAAGTCATCCTCCCCTGCCCCCAGTAGGACACTGAGCAGAGCATGCTGCTTTCCCAGAATGGAGTGCTCCTCCCGCTTTGCCTAACCCACCAGCCTGAGAGTCACAGGATGTACAAAGCCACCAGCCTCTGGTTCACCTCCATAGATACAGAAGTCCCCAGAGAACTTCACTCACTTGGGCAGTGACAGCAGCATTTTGCTGCATCCAATGAGCCAGTAGGAACAAAGCCATTCATTCGCTTATTCACTTATCCATCCATTCATTTAGCCAACATTTACTGAGAACCAAGTGTGAGCCTGCAGGTGGCGAAGTGCAGCCCCTGCCCTCTGGGAGTCTGTGATCTCACTGAGACCAACACCCAGCCCAGTCATCGTTGCTGAGAAAGGGCGATAACAGGTGCTTTGGGAACAGGGGAGGGCGGGCCTGGTTCTGCCAGGCATTAGAGACGGGCTGGGCCAGGGCACTGCACCTGAGAAAAACATTCTACCCTGAAGGAAAAAAGAACGGGAATGAACTCAGTTGCCCGAATATACTGAATTACTCATCCCTGGGTTCCAGCCAGAAAGACATATTCACTGTTTTGTGCTTATGTGTTTGTGGGCCAGATCCATGAGTGACTTCCCTACATTTAGACCTATATCTAAAAGAATAAATCAAATGATGCCTTTACAGCTCATAGAACTAACATCGTGTCTTCCTTCATAGGTTGCCTGGTACAGGGAAAGCAGATAATAGGCATCATGATGTGTTTTATTTTATCTCACTTTTCAGATTAGAAAACTGAGTCTGAGAGAATCTGAATAGTATGTTCAAGGTAAATGGTGGAGCTCAAATTTAGGATGAAACTACAAATTAGAGTTTCCTGAGTTTTTTTCCTCATATGGAAGTGATTTGCAGGCTGCTTCTTTATAGCAACAGTGTTCTATTTATAACAGAGCCTATATAGAGCTGCACTGTATAAGGCAGGTAAAAATGGTGTACAGGGCCGAGGTATAGCTTAGTGCTACAGTGCAAGGCCCCCAGGTTCAATTTCTAGCACTGCAAAAAGTAAAAAATAAAAAAAAGTGCTGTACATCTTTTATTTGTCAGAAGGAACTCAGTTGTCTCCATCTGTGAGAAGTCTAAACAGAAAGAGGAATTTTTAAATTTTTCTATGGTGCTTATTAAATCAGGAATACCAATACTGAAATACAACCTAAATTAACAAATCATTTTACCTAATCCGCTTTATATGTCTGATACCAAATTTTAATTTTTGCTTCAGAATAGTAAAATAAATCCCCGCTAAAGACTCTCTTGGCTGCATTTGATTCCCACTTTTTTTAAAATCTGTGATGTGAAGGTCATGTTGCCTCCCTCCTCTCCTATGTCCATGTATCCTCCACCTCCCGGAAAAAGTTTCTTCATTGTGTCTCCAGCTGAGCTTACCTTCCACACAAGCTTTCTCCCACTAGTGAGCAAGGAAAAAAATAGGAACTCCTCATCCCTCTGGGGTAAGCTTGTTCTGATGCAATGATTTAAACAGTCCTTGTAGGAAGTGCTCAGTCTCTCTGGGATGAAAACAATCAGTCTCGAAGATAGGCACTGCTTCCTTCTGCGTTTTCCCCTAGGGCAACTGCCAGGAAAGTGGAGAGACAGTTTGTGTTCTGGTGACTGAGGTGCTGCATGGGGTGATGATTCCCTGAGTCCCCACATACTCATGTCCCATCACTGGGCTGCCACTCTCCTGCTGGCACTTGCCATG